>NNCF01126313.1:779643-796178 GCA_002313205.1 Laupala kohalensis
TTTCTTTCTTTCTTTCTTTCTTTCTTTCTTTCTTTCTTTCTTTCTTTCTTTCTTTCTTTCTTTCTTTCTTTCTCTCTTTCTTTCTTTCTTTCTTTCTTTTTTCTTTCTTTCTTTTTTTCTTTCTTTCTTTCTTATTGTGCATTTTCTGTACATGGTTCGGCGAAAGAGCAAACCTCATGGTCTGAGCCAAACCCAAAAAATATTCTATTCTATTCTTCGTATTTGTTTGGTTTCATTTTTTTAAATTTGTATTATATTTTAATATTACTAATAAATTTATTGTCAAAAAACAGTTATAAACTGCGTATCACCACATGGAAGACTCCTCGATAAATTCATTTACTCTCCGGAAGCAAGCAAGGGACAAACCCATCGATTCCCAAAAATATGCAGAAATTATTTGTATTAGTATTTGCTTCGCAATTTGTTGTAGAAACTAAATAGATTCATTAACGAGATAAACTCGTTTACAAAATATTAAAATCTGGTCGTGTAGTACGTCGTGTATACTCGCGCAGATCTTTCGCTTCTAAATCTGCTCAAAGGAAAGAAATGTAACGAGAAATGTTCAGAAAATTCAAGAAATTTCAAAATTGTACTATACCTTCATCAATTTTGGGTAGAATTTTAAATCAAAGTAATTCCCTCAAAGAAGAGATTTCCGAAAGAATTTCAGCTGGTAATGGAGCTTACTATGCTAATATGGAAGAGTAAGCTGCTTTCGAAAAGTGCAAAGCTTAGACTATACCAAGCTGTCATAAGACCCGTAACACTATGTGGCAGAAACGTGGTCTCTCAAAGAAAGTTACATTAGATGAACTGAACGTCTTCGAGGGGAATAAATGGTCCGGTGCAAGAATCAGATACAATTATGAAGTTGACAACCTCATCAAGTCAAAGAATATAATAAACCATGTTATAGCACACAGACTTGACTGGTTTGGACACCTGCATAGAATGTAGGATAATAGAACAGTAAAAAAATCATAACTTTTACCGTGCATCAACAAAGAAGAGAGGAAGACCGAAGACGTGTTGAAAAACATCAAAGAACTTGGAATAACGAACTGGACCGTATTGGTGCAAGGTCGAAAAAGATGGAAAGCTGTCGTGGAGCAGGTCAAAACATCAAGAAATATGTTGATTTTTTTTGGTGGGGCTTTACGGCTCATGTCGACATCAAAGGTCTTTAGAGCCCGAAAAACTTGTACAGGTAGGGAAAATGCAGTTACGCACTAGGGAGAGCCAACATGACTCTCCCCGCGTGTGGGACTCGTCGAATTATTCAACTCTACCCACTAAAAACCCTCCGGATCTACAACACACCAAAACATATCTCACAACATACATCAAATGGAGGGTGGGGGGGCTAAAATGAGGGGGGGGGGACAAAAAATGAGAAGAATGAGGAAAATGAAAGATACCCTAGCCTTAATAGCGTCGGGATCGAAAAGAACAAGAGGTGACCAAGGAAGGTCAGGTAAGAGAAAGGAAGGAGCATGGCACAAGTAAGTGGAAGTAATGCCAGACTCAGGTCGGGGCCCCGTGTTCACCAAACACGTACTTACTAGATGTATGTCCCCTGGGGGGAAGAAATATGTTGAACAGGCTATTAAGAAGAAGAAGATTATACCTTGATATGGTTGACAGCCATTTCTTCAGTCTCACGTCGTAGATACTCTGCCAGATGGAGGGCAAAACTCTAAAAAGGAACTATTACGGGTTTTTTTTTCATTTTGCTCAAAATCATTCACTTTCAAACAAATATAATTAATGTCAGCTCCTTATCACTGTACCAAGACATTATTTCGTAGAATTAATGCACTTTGACGCAGGAGAAAGTAAAAGGAACGTAACGATACTTCAGTTTTATTGAGAAACGCTAACAGTTTTGTTTGTTCCAAGGCAAACAAATGCCCTTCATATAAAAAGCATTTCTTTCCGTGCTACGAAGGTTTTAAATAGATTACAAACTTACCTCAAAGATATCCAATCTTATAGTTTGTTTGCGGAACAAAACAAGAATTCGGTTACTATTCTTAAACAATAGACAGTAGCATATTTTTATTGGGATTTCAACTTGAAAAATATATCCCACCGCGACAATTTCATCGTCTTTTTTTTAAAAAAAAAATACCGACATCTAAATCACAAAAGTGATGGAAAATTACTTTTATTTGTATTAAATTTTCCGGGATACTTTTTTTGCAATACTTTAATCTCTAGGTCACCTGACGTTTGAGAAAGCTATTTTTTACTTCTTCCGAGATGAGATGCGTAAATCAGGAAACAGTTGTGCTCAACCACCATTTTTCCACATAACACTTACGGATTTATTCACAGTTCGAGAGTGTTCCGGAATGCCGTTTATCCTCCACTATTAACTGACAGATATGAATTAAATTAGGTTCCTTCTTCATTATTATTCATATTGTTGTGTTTAAAAGTAATTAGGACAAAAACAAAGAAAACAATTATACATTTCCGTTATTTGACTGAATTGGACTAAGACTGGTTCCAACTTAAAATCCCAGTAAAATAATTATTACGAGACAGGTAACTTCGCAAAACACATAACTTATCTTTCTTTTTTTTGTGTGTGTGTGTGTGTGTATGGTTTGAGTTGTATAACTATTGTTTTTTTTTATCTTGTATGCATTATCCTCTTCGCGGAAAGGGGAAATGTAATGGTTCGAAAATTTAAAATTGCTGTTTCTACGCAATAAATTATGAAAGGAGAAATAAGTGTTTGGAATACATAATTGAATGCGCTAGAGGGCGTGAAACCAATAAAAGAAGCCGGGAAGGAAAAAACGGAAGGAAGCGGCGGGGGGGAGGGGGGAGGGGGNACATCAGTTGCAAGCCAACCCCCCAATGTGCCTAATGGACCGGAAGCTCGTAACTCATTGGGGGTTGGTTTTGCGCACCCTTTTTCCGGTCTCTGCTCTTTCCCAATCTGCTATCACATCCTTGACTTTTCTTCCAGGATCCGGAGAGTGGCTGGATCTGAAATTCTATTTTTGATCCCGTCTTTTTTTCTAAATTTTATATTAACCTACTTCGGATTTATCGGTTCTGCGTTGGCTAAAACGATCGTCTCACAGTAAATACATCGAAACTAATAAAAGTGAAATATTCGGAATTCGGCCTGTGGTATGGAAATGGGAAACCAATGGATGAAATTATTTGAAATTTAAAAGAACTCGTCTTGAGGATTATTGCAACTAAAAAAGCAAAGTATAGTTAATACTGAAGAAATGCAAGAGCAGATAAACAATAAAAATTGGCTGCTAATCAGGACACACATGATTGTGGTCTATGAAGTTTACTAATGTGTCCGCCAGAGTTCGATTGCGTTACGTGAGGAGGAAGGACGATTGTGAGGTTATGTGAGGCGGAAGGACACTGAATCCACTGAATGAATCATCTACGTGACCGAATCGTAGAAGCAAAATTATATAAATGCTCTCAAGAACATTGTTTTCAAGTGCGTAAACTTAAAATGAAATGAAAACTTTAATGAGTTCAGAGGTCTTGACGATTCGTTTTCCTTCTGTCGTGATTTATAAACATCCTTAATAGAATACATATTAGCATACAATACTGAAAATTGCATGTATATTTGTAGGTTTTCTTTGGGTAATATAATTTTTGAAATTATCGAAAGAGTAAATGTTATATCATGAAAGTAGAGAAATATGGAGAACCAGCATATGAATTTAGAATATTGTAAAAACCATCGCCGGGCAAAAAATGAGCTAAAAATCCCGACAAGTTAAATAAACTTTATTGTCAAAGAAGCAATTCCAAACTGCGTATGACGACGTGGAGGACAATAAACTAATTTACTCTCGAGGTAAGCAAGGGACCGTCCCACGAGGGTCCTAATGCAGAGGCGGATTCAACATTTCATCATACTCCTAACTGTAAAAAATTGTTCGACACGGGTTATAGTACTAACAAATACCAACAAATATTGTATTTAGTAACACACAGAAAAGTCAGGATGAGGCTGGTAATTGTTGACAGGTAATTTAATACCAGTGTGTCCTATAATTATTATTTTACGATTCTTTTCAACTTCCGGGGAACGCTGGGTACCTCTGCTAGTTAATTCATATAATACAGAGTTAGCAAACGCAATAAACATATTCCGCTACACTTCCATTTTTGTTGTAGTAAATAGTATGGCAAAACATAAGTAAAATCTGCTCTTCTAAATGATTTTAAGGCACATTTCAGAATAGTACACGATGTTTTATAAAAATGAAATTAAAATAAGATTTGTTACGTAATATTAAGCCTTGATAAAATCGTTTCAACAGATATCGTATGTGAAGGTGTAGGATGAATCTTTCGCAAGTTTGTATGATTTCCCTACATTCTTCAGGAGTGTAGCAAATTGTATGTAATCCATCTTAGACGCCGTAATCCCTCCTAAAACGGTTAACCGCACCCTCCCTCCGACTTGGCTGTCCAGTGCTCCACTCAACCCCTTCCCTTATTGGAAGGAGGGGAGTAGGGGGATGGCGTGTGGCGTTGGGCCAGAGCCGCATCCGGGGGTGGGTGGGGGTGGGGGATTTTGGCGCAGCGTGCGAGATTAAATGCCATACCACACTCTCACCGCCAAAGGAGATGGAAGGAGCTTAGAAGCCACCTTTCACCCCGTACACGTTCCCATCCGCTTTCATTTTCACCCATTTTCCATCCCCTAACTCTTTCACCCCACCGGTGGCTGAGATGGTAGTGTTGTCGCTCATCACCAAGTCATCCCGGGTTCGATTCCCGATGGGGCCAGAAGACTTGTAGCTTTTCACATTAATGTCCCAGTTCATATAGCTGTCACTACTGAGAAACAAACCTTCCTTTCTCTATCTAGCTCCTCTTAGTATCAATAACTCTATTACTAACTACTTCTACTAACCCCTCCACGTGGGCCAAGTAGTTGGTAAATCCAGCTAACCGGCCCACCTATACTCCTACCTCCTATCGCTCCATGTAGGTAAGCTTCAATAGAACTAAGCTACAATTCCCATTTTACAAATATAATATAAAAAACTCATTCACCTCTGCGAACATCACAGTTTCATTAATTGGATACTTATCAGCAGAAAGGTACAAAATACCACAATTTGAGAAATTGTGATGTTAATCTCCCAAGCTATAATAAGACATGGGGAATTACATATCAAGTGGGCAATTATTTTACCGTGTATTATAATACACAAACTTTCAAGAGAAATACCACTAATTCGGATGTAATGCATACTAATTATACTTCATGTACAGCAAATTTAAGCAAAATCGTTGGAGCCGTTTTTGAGAAATATTCCAAAGAGTACTTGGACCTTCATGTGAAGTACCCTTTGTTTTAAAGTAAAAAGACAAATCAGAGCATGTGCATCGACAACAAGTAAGTTCTACCTTGGATACGAAATGCGAATTAAATTGCTTCATCCATTTACTCAGAATCGCAGCGCACAGACGGACAGACGGACAGTCGGACGGACGGATGTTATGCCAAAAACCACTTTTACAGAATTAGAGATACCCAAAACAGATAATTCCGTCGAAATCTCGCATTGGAACTTTTTCACGATAACAATACTTTATATACACTGCGTATATGAGAAAGTACAAACAAGACTATTAAGAACTCCCAAGACCATCGCAAAATGGCAACAGTGCTAAGTCCCCGGTCGATTTCATGGGAGTGGTGCAATCAACGCCATAGATAGATAACCTTTGAAGAGCATATCGATAGGACCCGATTGCAGTCACGTAACTTTGAGCATCCAAGTTGATTCTAGCGCCCATTGCGAACAATAGTAATTCGGCATTTCGTTCAACCCGAAGAACAAATCGTTCTTTTCTCATTGCCTCATTGTTTACTGCATAAAAGCATCAACATGGCCGTCGTCGTCACAACCCTATGGGCCATTATTTTGTTTTGCATTCTGTGGATATGAAGTGAAAGGAGTGAAGTAAATTATAATTATGCAAACTAGGAAAGAATAAGGTGAAAAAATCATGTAGTGAATTTGAGACATAGTGAAATTCTTGTGTTCGAGAAAAGTAAGCACGTCACGAACGACATACAGTCTGCAATGTTCCGATTTATCTCATTAGTTAAGTCGGTGACGACCGAAGAAATTAAATATCTATAGGGTATGATTCCTTATTCTCATAAAGAGCATTACAGGTAGCTCTGTAAAGAATAAGTGACACATCACTATGAAATTGATGTTAGACTTTGCACTTTCACAAATTGTTTTTTGTTTTTTCATTTTCATTTTATACATATCAGGAAACGATCATTTGATACTGCAAAAAGTTACCTCTTCCCTTCTTTAAAGTTTGAAAAATAAAGAAATATAAATGTGTAATATGGAAAGTTTTTTGTGATAACTTTGTGTTCACAAATTTGGCACTTTGCTTCTTTCTACTAACAAGTATCCTTTTTTATTGTCATCCTTGTTGACACTCATTGCACAATTTTTTTATTTTTTTAAATGTCTTTTTGGCGAGGTTCAGGCCATGAGACCTGCTCATCCACCTAACTGTTTGACTTGGGATCTCATTACCAATTTCTTCCCCACGGTACGAAACCGTAGGTCTGGTTTGGGTGAGGGAAATCTCAGCTTGAAACCTCACCTCGTTCGGTCGAGCGGGATTCGAACCCGTGCTCCACCGCTCGACAGTATGTAGGGATGGAATACTCCACCACCAATCATGTGTTAAGTCATGGAGCAGTTCCTGTAGGCCAGCCCGGCGCGACGAGGTCTTGCTGACCCGCCTGCGCATAGGACATTGTCCTCTCACNAATTCCTCATCGTCCGAGTTTCCCCCTTTTCAAAGAAGAGGTGAGCATTCAAAATGTGATGATGGAATTAACTACACTGAAATTTCTTTTTCACGAGATTCTATTCCACTGTAGTCATTTGAACTCCAATTTTAATGAAGTCATCATGAACACGGAATATTGCCAATACAGAGTTCAAATGTTCACGTGTGCACGTACTCTCCTTTCAAAACTCGTATTTCAACCTGATTTTTTTTCCACACAGCGAAAGAAACCAATACTAGGTTGTAGAATTGCAAGTAGTATATCAGTGAATGAGTTGTTCATATAATACATCTGGGTTCATACAAAAAAGGACTAAAAAATGAAATCGAATAATTCCACACCCTACACATCAATCAATTTACTTGAATATCACGTTGAAGTACACTTAATTTAAATTAGAACTTTCTTTGTACTATGTTAAAATATAAATGAGTACATAAACGTAGTAAAACGTTTCTTGATATAGATTCACATCAATATTTCTCGTTTCCGAAGACGAAAGTACAAACAGCAATTGGCCATTATGCAATTGATGAGTTACCATAGGATAGTTATATTTTCTGAATTAGTAAATATTTCTCAATTTTATACCTGATTAAGAGAATAAATTTAAAAACGCATGTATGTTCGTTTTACAACAGTCTCAAAGTGTTAATTAATGATAATATTTTGGATTCTACGTGAGTATTGAACTACTTTTTATGAGATATGCAAAAAGCATTGTTTTTTATTATATTCATTTGTGCAGTAAGGGGTATATTTTGTCAACATTAATTCCATTTATTAAGAGCGTTATATCTTTCCCAAAAAATATATTCTGGTGGAAATAATAATGCAATACAAAATCCCACCCCCAGGTTACAAAGAAGGAATCCTCGTAATCAAATTTTCCTAAAATGAAATTCAATTTTTTAATTCGTTTGTTTTTAATACCTTATTTTTTTCATGAAAAATAGGACGCAAACATTTCACGGTGTTCTGGACGTAACAAAATCAATTAAACAAGGCTTTTTCGGAATTAAAAACGTATGAACTTAAAAGAAAATATCTCTCTAACTGCAAATCAAATGACAAAATGATGAATATTTCGCCAGATAAGTAAAAACTAATATAATTCCGTTTTAATTGTGGAAATTAATTACTTGTCGTGGAAGAAATTAAAACAAAATGTATCCGTGCGAACTAAAATAAAGTTCTGCATTCCAAGTTTTAAAAATTTGTTTTAAATTAATAAAGAATAAGAGCATGTGTCTTCTTTTATAAAAATTATCTACTTGAATATTTTGGATTATCAATAATGGGAATAAATATTTCATACAAAGAAGCATTCATTTGTACAGATATTAGAGATAAAGAAATGGATTTCCTTTAAACTAATGGAATGAGATTGTCCTTTCTAGAAACGTCTCTTATCATTTTATTCATCTCGATAGTGTGGCTATCGAAAACTATCTTAGAAAGGAAAAGATGTAAGATAAGACAATAGAAAATCGCCGACACACCTTTTAATCGAGGAGACTATACAGAGGAGAAACATCTTTAGTAGGGGGGGGTATGTACGGAAAACGTCGTCAGTTGAGAAGTACGATTCCGTCATCAGCGCAGTCAACAGTGACTTTGGAACTAATTCAACTGAATTTAAAGAGCCGATTCCCTCAATCCTACACATGTAAAATAGCCAGACGTATAACTCTTTAACTGTGAAGTGGTTAAACTTCAATACAAGGACAATGTAATTGTAAATAGTTACAATCAAGGAGACTATACAAGTATATTCTCCTTGGTTACAATACATGAGTAGGATTGAGGGAACCGAATCTTTTAAACCAATTGAATTAGTTTGTAGTCTCTTTGCTTTTAATACTCTAATGCACAATGGAGAATGAGGAGCTATAATTTTCTAGGACATTTTCGTATCAGTGTATTTGACATAACATATTTATATTTCATTATATTTTATATTTCATATAAAGGAGCCAAGTAGCGTCTTTTCTCGCTGTTTTCTCGGAAAGGAAAAGGAGTGAGATGAAATTATAGGGAATCGTTAAAACACCTTTTAAGATGCTCTAAGATACGATACTTCACAAAAAAGCAAAAAAGCTATTCAACTTGATGATTGATTTTTTCCTTCTTAAATTATTATCTTAAATTGAGATATTTTATCACACTTATTTTTAATAACATTTTTTTCCATAAAGTAGGTAAACCTTATGTTGTCACAGAATTTTTTGAGGCAAACAAAATTGACACTCAGTTGTCATCTATCTCTAACCGTTTAGAATACACCCCTCCCTTTCTCCCAATTTCATCGACATTTATGGTCAAAATCATTTTCGTATCTTTCTTTCAACTCATTTTTTTTAAATATTTAATTTATAAAAATTTACTTATGTTCATTCTGAACATCTTACGTATATCCTTGCCAAATTTCATCACGATCTGTTTAGTGTTTCAGTCGTGATTAAGTCTCAAACAACCAGACACGAGTTCGCTTTTCGCTTTTATATATTAGTGTGGATGATAATGAATCCTTCATATCACAGCATTCCTTCCACTTCATAATCACGCACGATCATCTCACCTTGAAGACTCCATGTAACTCAGCACTCCATCGAATTAAACTTTGAGACTGAGCCCCGTCCCTGTCACCCCCGTGAAATATTCACCCGCTGCCCTGACACTGCTGCCTCATCCTTTGCGCGCCCCCTTCTTCCCGTTCCAGGGTCACAGACGTCCAACGCCGCCGCACTGTGGTCCAGAAGGGGTCAAAAATGATTGCCCCCTTTTAACCCATGAAATTCAATAATAAATTAATAAACTTTATTACCAAACTGAGTACGACCACGTGGAGGACAATAAACATTTACTCTCCGGAAGCAAGCAAGGAACCATCCCATCAATTCCAATCAAGAGCCCTAAGGTAGAGGCGGATTTAACATTTCAACATACTCCTAACGATAAAAAAATAGTTCCACACTTGTTATAGTATTAACAAAGACCAACAAATATTGTATTTAATAAAACAAAAAAGTCATTTCACAAGTACGTATTATTTTCAAGCAATAAATCAGTCGGAAAGTATTGTTCATAATTCGTATCTATTAAATAACACTGAATTCAATAATAATTATTTCAATTGATGCCGTCACTAGGCGAGAGCCAAGCGAGTCTTTATAAAAAAATACTGAGTTTATTCTACAAAGATCAAGTATTAATTACGTGGAAGAAAGAGCTACGTGAAGATATGACGTCTCGAAAATATCAATATTCAGAAACAAATTTATATTTTTCAACAAATAATCGGTATCTATTTGAATTTTAACCGAATTGTATTTTAATATACACCTACTGAATTAATATTGCATCACATCGTCTAAAAATATTTTTTATATTACTGACATTTTTCGTAAAAATGACGAGCGACCGAAAATTGATAATAGGACCCAAATTTCTTAAAATTTTGTATTCGGGTGTATGATTTTCAATGAATACTTTACTTGAAAAATCAACAAAATGCAAGATGCAGATACCAAATGTATTTCAATTTACGCAGGCACCAAATATTTTTTTCATTTCAGTGAAACTCATGTTAAATTTTTTCCGTAAATATATATTTTATTTCGTAGTATTGACAATTAATTTAACAGTGAAACTTATTACAAGAATCAATTTTTTAGAAACAAAATGTAATATTTCTTATGATAAAACCGTCATATCTTCATGTAGCTTCAAATTTTCAGAACGTCAAATCTTTGCATAGCGCAACTATTTTTACTTTCAATATACAAGAGAAAGTTCGTCCGTCTGTGCGCAGCGATTCTGAGTAAACGGATGAATCAATTTCATTCACATTTCGTATTTACGGTAGAATTTACTTCTTGTCGATGCAAGTGCTTTGCCTTTTTTTTTTTTTGCTTTAAAACAAAGGGTACCAATCATGAAGGTCAAGTACTCTTTTGCTTCTCAAAAACAGTTCCGTCTATATTCCCTTAAATTTTTTGAACGTAAAGTACAATTAGTGTGCATTACATCCGCATTAGCTGTATTTCGCTTGAAAGTTTGGTTTAGACGCAGAAAAATAATTAGTGTCTGCTACACTTACACATTAGATTACTGTTTCAAAAAGCTTGAATAACATTTAGCAGTGAAAATGGACCAAGTAGAAGTAGAATACACTTTTCGTAAACTTAAATGAAAGATATGATAATGATAAAATACATAGGACAGCAAACGCACTGCAGATAAGAAAATACATCTATTTCCATCTACAACGAAATTACATTTACATAACACTTAGGATATTTGTAACACTGGTTTGAAATAATATTCTGTGTGTTTTGAAATATTATTCTGAATGCTTATTTTACTCGCAAATTTCAAATATAAGACAGTAATAAGTTCATCTAGCGACTTTGAGCATGAATAGAGCACTGGAACACGACAAAAATATAGAGGACCCCACGCCAGAATTGAACTTTTCACTATATAAAAGGGGATAACCTTTTTTGACCGCTCTTCGCCGTTTCTGGCCCACAGTGCGCAGCTGCTACCGTCGCCGCCGATGCGTCGTTATCTGTTGCGGGGTTCGATAATTGTTTTAGCGCGTGTCCGTGCCTCCCCCGATGCTACCCTACCACTCGCATCACTGCGTCATGGCTGTTTATACGAGTGCTGGGCGAAAATTAGTTCGAGCTAAAGGCGGACAGGTAAATATTGCTACTTTGAATTGCGACGATTCCAACAGAAATATCAGCAAAATTTCAAGCTGAAGTGGCTTTAAAGAATATGGAAAAGATGGGGTGATCAAAGGTCCTCTGTTTCGCGGACATGTCCTCAATTTTACGTGTGTGTTCTCTGTCCGTGAAAAAAATCGGAAATTCCTCCTTTTTTATTTATTTATTGTAATATTTTAAGGGCATACCTATTTTGAGGTTTTCAGGTAAACTACATTGTGAAAAAAGCAGTTGCAAACTGTGTATGACCACGTGGTTACCCAATAAACTAAGTTACTGTCCGGAAACAAGCAAGGGACCATGCCGTCAATTCCGGGCAAGGGCCCATGTGATGGATTTATTATTTATAAAAGAAAATATTTAATAGATACGTACTTTTATCAATTTATTATTCAAAGTAAATTGTAGATATTTGTGCAGTAAAAATTCTAAGTTAACAAAACAAAAATATTTATATTCTCGCCCAAAGAAAATCCGCCACTACCCGGAGGAAAACCCGGCTTAGGATTGGTTTTCCTATTAATTTAAAGGGCATTCTTATTGATCTAAAGGGTATTCTTATTAATTTAAAGGATATACTTATTCATTTCGTCTTAGTGAAAATATGAAACGGAATATATAGCAAACATGGTTTAATTTAATTAATTAAATTACTAAATTTGTTGTCAAAAAAAAAAAAGAAGTTACAAATTGCGTATGACCACTTCGAGGAGACTAGACTGATTTACTCTCCAGAAGGAAGGAAGCAAGGGAACCAAGGTAGAGGCGAATTGAACATTTCAGCAAGAATAAAAATAGTTCGGCACATGTAATTACTTTAATATTTAGTTGGTCAAAAGAACTTGATACTCGGANTAATTTGTTTTAATCTTATTTTATTTAACACATTATCTTACAAAGTCACAATTGTCTTCACGCTATCAATTTAAACCCGTCACAATATGACAAAGTCATTCCGGGATACTCATTGTTATTTATCTCCGGTTTTTCTATTCTCATCCATTCTTCCCTTATATGAGCAGTATCACTCACTTGGCTTAATTATGTCACGGAATATTCTCCTGCACGAACTGTTCAAATAACTCAAGCCTTTTTAACCTTTACCAATTTTGTTTTATTTCTAAAATTTATTATTTGTATCCTGTACAGCTCTTCCAGAAACCCCCCTCTCTCTCTTGTCCATGGAGTGCACAATCCCACAGTAGGTGGTCTTCTGACTTCTCTCTTTGTCCACAAAAACACAGTTCACTATACTCTTTTCGGATTCGACATAATTACGTGCTGAAATTGCCGTGTGTTTTCACTGCATTTTACCTGACAGACACGTACTCATACCGGCCAAATCCCTAATCTTTTTTTATTTATTATTATTTATTGTCAAAAAACAGTACAAACTGCGTATGACCACGTGGAGGACAATAAACTAATTTACTCTCCGGAAGCAAGCAAGGGACGTATTCCATCAATTCCGATCAAGGGCCCTAAGGCAGAGGCGGATTCAAAAATTTCAGCAAAAGTTCCTAGATAAGATAAAAAGTTAGCTGCGAGTTATAATACATATATAATGTCAATATGTTTGTAATTTAACGCAAAAATTACCTGTACAAGTTATTATCGAACTACAGATTATTATGAGTATAGTGTTTAAAAAATCATAAGAGTTGAAAAAACACTAAATTCACGATTTATTGTTACAATAAACACGCCCCTAGACAAAGCCTAGAGAACCTGTATAAGAGATAAAGAGAGAGGGGCGCACTTTTCGAAATGATTGCTGACTTGCATCAGTTCAGTCCAGAGGCATAAATCGATTGTAAGCCACTGCATTCGCCACGGGGAGTTTGAACAAACAATTAGAGCTATTGTTGTCACGCTGCGTTCTCTATTTGCTGGTTACGCGCTGGGCTTTTTTCTACTGGAGATTCCACGAAACGAATTTCAGCTTTTCAGATGTCTTTTTTCATTTCGTGTTTTGATATATGAAACAAAAACAATTAGACATTGTTGTCTCCTATTTGATATCTTAGATATAAAATCATATTGTTAAACATGTTTTGTAAATTTTTGTTTCAAATATACAAAGTAAAATTTTCTCTCTCTGAAATAACTTTTAGATTTTTTAGTGCAATTCAACTTCATATTTGGAATCTAATGGTAAATTTCAAAGAACCTTCTGAATTTCTGTACATATGTTAATAAAAATAACAATTCAAAGAATACCTTCCCTGGTTGTGAAAGAACACTTTTTAAGTTATGTCGATATTCCGTAGTTTTGCACTAAATAACAAAAATCACAATAAAAAAACTAGATAAATAGTGTTACCTAAGTGAAATGTTCTGTTACATGGTAATAGCAAAATATTAGTCACCTGGGAGTCTCATGTTCGAATCATACACTAATACAGCGATGCATATGCTATATTTGAAACAACCTTAAAGATTTTAAAGCTATTACTTTTTACTATATCTCACGACCTAATCAAAATAACATTTTTGTTTTGTAAATAAGCTTTTTTTTACAATAAATCATGTAAGAGATATAGTACATTAGAATCTTCTCGAATCCATACTCATAACATTCCTACCGCATCATAATCTATACGGTTAAAGAATGAATTAATAAAGAAGTCAATATGAGCTACACTTCTAGCATTAAATATTAATTTTTCTTAGAATTCTAGTTAATACAATATAGTTAACCTTCTTTATTATTTAATACGCCATTGTTTTCATACATTTAATAGTAGATTGAAATACAAAATTACATTAAAGCTAGTGTTCGTTTCTTAATATTTATTTCACTGTATTTCTAATATAGTGAAAGTCGCCATACTTCGCTTCGAGAAATTCATCTTCAGAAGAAAAAGGAACATGAACGGAAGTGCACCGTGTTCATTAGTTTATTTTGTATTAGTCGCAATAAATTACTTAATTGTCCTCAATGTCATTCATTATACGCAATTTGTAACAGCTCTCTTGACAATAAATTCATTTATGTATTTATTCATTTATAGTCAGTCTAACTGGCTCGATGTTTGTGTAGAACCTGTACTCAATGCAGCCAAAGCATTTACTTTGCCATCGTCCATAAGAGTAATGATGAGGGTACCTCGCGTTCAGTTGGCAAGACATTGGAACTCGAATCCTTTGCCAACCTCAGACACCAATTCAATTCACTTGCTCTAGTGGCGCTGTTCCGTTCTTTCTGCATCGACCAAAGTGTGGAACGAATATTACCTTTTGTCTTTGTTCGTTGTGTTATTAACGTGTACATCTATACATCAAATCGTTGCTTTCGTGACTACTAGTAATATTTATTTGGATATTACTTAAATTCTTTGTGACCACGTTTTTCCTGGAAATTTTCACGAATGAGTTTCAAGGATTTGTTTCGTAGAGGTTGGCAATTTGTTTGAGGCAACCATTTTGAATAATTTTAGGCAAAGTATCAAAGTGACTTTGAGCGTATGTACGATCGCGTATATTTTGACCCATCCCGGTTCGTGTGTGCCTCCAATTTTTTATTTGGACATGGGCGGATTTTTAAGTAGCGTTTGGGGAATGAATTATAATGTTGTTATTAATATCTAGTTTTGAGGGATTTTAATCGTTAAGATTTACTTGATTAAAAAAATGAATCATTCCTCTTTTATTATAATCAATTGAAAATAATATTCGTTAAATATTTTGTAGATATTATCACAAGCGGGTGACCATTTTTGATCTTTTTAGATGTGGGCGCATGTCATGATTTTGCCTTGGGTTGCGAGAAACGTCCATTTCAGGTCCATTGATCGGAGTTGATGAGATTATGAATACTAACTAAACTTTTTCCATAAATATAATGTAATTTACTGTGCTCGACAAATCATTGCGTTGGAAAGTCATAACTATTTATTAAGAAATTCGCTTGTAATTTTGGAAAATAAGTAGAAGAAAGGACGAGAGTTATGTTCTTGCAGGACTTGAGTTTAGAATTATCTTCCGTAAAATCTACCTCCATGTTATAAATTCTCGGGATATAAATGAGGCACTACGTACTGCAGTTCTTGACAAGACCAATCGCTTGTCGTAAACTTAACTTCTACAGCTCCCTCTGCAAAATAAGCGAGAGAAGTAACGGCGGAACCTGTCCTTGTGGACAGGATATTGAAACGAGGTCTCATATTTGATGGGAACACGTGTAATATATGGAAAGCGGAGAGAGAGAAAGGAAACGATGCACTAAAACCAGAAAAGCAAAAACCGAGATAATAGCGAAATGCCAAATGAAGAGAGAACAAAGGTTCGAACTCAACGAGTCTACTTTATTTTGCTTTCTGAGATTTTAGATTTTTATTTTTGCTTAAAGAACAGTTTGATTGAATGATTTAATAAGATAAATGTGATAATTCGAAGGATATCAGTGCAACATGTCAAGAAAACCATGAGGCATTGGGATAATGAATCTTCAGAATCCAATAAGTGAATTGAAGAAATAATTTGAAAAATAATATTTTACATAGACATTATTTACGTGTACAATAGTACTTAAATTGAATTATTAAATCAACGTTTTTTGTGGACAATTATTTATTTCTAGTATCACAACGTTTCAGCAGTATGTAGCTATCACCATCAGGCGAACGTTAGTGTGTGGACATAGCAACAAATTTCTTTGCTTTATTTATAAAGTAATTTAATAATATTATACGTATTATAGAAGCGGATTTTATATACAAACTCTGTAGGTTCTCGCCTTGGGGCGGCTGTCAATTGAAATAATTGATTTCGAATTTATAGTTTCCCCATCCTGGCCCGGGTTTTTCTCCGTTTTTCCTTCTGGTAGAGGCGGATTTATCATACAGGTTCTCTAGGCTTTGTCTAGGGGCGTGTTTATTGTAACAATAAATCGTGAATTTAGTGTTATTTCAATTCTTATTATTTTTAAACACTATATTCAGAATAATCTATAG
>NNCF01126313.1:797232-821207 GCA_002313205.1 Laupala kohalensis
GGAGGAGTGGGGGGAGGGGGGGTAAACGCCACGAGGGAGAGCAGACACCCTGCTTTGGCAAAGTAGCGCAGAAAAGAGTAAGAATGGCCGGCCACTCGCACTAGGACGAATCGGCAGTTATTTCTTAATATGGCCATATTCATCAATTGGGATTTTGGTTCTTGCAATCACTTATATCACTTTCCATGACGCCGACGTTTTCACCTTAATTGAGGTCATCGTCATCAGAGGGTTAAATTATCTCCTTTCGCTCCTTCACTGCACCCCCCACCCTTAACACCATAATACATGTGGCTAACAAACTAACCACAAAATAGTTTATTTGACCTATATGCAAGAAAACTATTCCTCTAAATCATCACTATGGCTGACAACTCTCGTGCTTATTTCTTCTGAGGAAGAACCACAAACATACACCTCTATTTTTTCCTGTTCTGCCATTAGTAGTCACGATCTGATAAAGCTTTTGTTGAGAACGCAGTTGAGNTCTATTTTTTCCTGTTCTGCCATTAGTAGTCACGATCTGATAAAGCTTTTGTTGAGAACGCAGTTGAGTATAGGTTCTTTTCAGTTCCTACAGGACTCAGGTCTCCATACTATACATAGGGACGGAAAATAATAATAATAACAATAATTAGAACAGACCACACAGTTGCTGCTAATAGACCGGATATCACCCTTCACTTCAAGCAAAAAGAAGAAGTTTTTCTTATTGACATTTCTATCCCACTATCCCACAATCCACAGACAGCGTATCAAACCAAAATTGCAAAATATGGTGAACTCGCATTTGAAATCAAGAGGCTGTGGAAAGTAAAACAAGTACAGATCTTGCCCATTGTGATAACAACGACTGCACTGGTACCAAATAACACGCTAAGAAACATGAAACTCCTCAAAACTCCTGATTTCATATCCCTAATCCAAAAGTCAGTTATCTTGGATACCTTCCACACTATCAGAAAAACCCTCAATGAATAGGGCCGAGGACTTGAGATTATCTCCGTCCTTGACCCCCTCAGAGCCGAATCCCACTGACTACAGGGATAGGTGAATGTTTCCCAGTCAGCTGGCTGACAAGTGCAAAAAGTCATAATAATAATAACAATAATAATAATTTAATTATCTGCAAGTGAGCAATGTTCGGTGGCAGATGGAAAACATAATAGACATAAGAAGAATATACATAATACGATAATGTGAAATTTAAAAAATATATTCGCCCAAATACCTATAAAATACACACACACGGAATAAAATGCTTAGAAAATTAGCACACGAGAAGTGAGAAATATAATACATCTGATTAAAAAATTAAATTATGTCAATATGTGTGTATATTCACATACGTACAAAACCACATTTTCACTTACAAGCAGATACAAACACGCACTCATACGTACAAGCACGCTTCAATATACACACATATACCATTACTCCTCCTATAACCTTAATGTAAAAATTATTGCTATAATATAATTAAAAGAAATGAATAACTATAAAAAATAACGCCTAAACAGGATCGCTGTGAGCAGTCGCGCACACGTCACGTCACTACACTACACTNATCACTACACTACACTGCACTGCACTGCACTGCAATTCTATTCGCTCTGCACTGCATTTTCTATACCCTTAGTCACGTTCTCTTCACTACACTTCACTTCACATGTGCTCACGTTTCGTACCTTCAAACGACAATATGATGCTCGACTTGGATGAAATGTGTTTCCCAAATCAATAGAGACGCAGTATGTGACAAGATGCTGATAGAAATGTTTTATTCAATTTACTTTGTTATTGATTCAAATGAGGTACAGAATGTTTATGCATATTTACCTGGGGCATTATTCGCTATTTTGTGATGGCAGAAGATTTTAAAGAATATTAACTTAATGTTTACAGAAGTTAAATTTGATCTGACGTTAATTGAAACACGTACTTCCTCAGAAACACAGACGTCAAAAAGTTCTTTCGGCAGTAAAGGAAGACATCAAACTTAATGTAAGACATTCGTACTTCAGCAATACTCAAGTCAAGTTACTTTGCCTGGAGAAAAAAATTAACTTAAGAAACGGAAACACGCTGTATTTATTAGTCTATTGTATATTACTTGATAGTTTTCTACGTGGTCATAGGGAGTTTGTAGCAACACTCTTCACAATAAGCTAATAAATGTTGTGTACTTAGTACCACAAAACATACAAGGACTGTCCGGTAAGTAAGGTAAATGTTTTTTTTCCTGCCCTTCTACTGATCGTAGCGCGTTTGAATTGGTTGGGTTAGGTCGCAGAAGGTTTACAAGGCTGTCCAGTGATGCCAACGTCAGTGGGAGCGACTGGATCATTGTCTTTAGTGTTCTCCGATTTATTGCCTGTGTCACGACGCGCTCGAACAACGGTGCGCAATCACATTTTATGCCAAAACTCTTTCCGACACCTACGAAGTGATTAAGGAAGCTTACGCGGAAGACTTCTCTTTCGTATTGTGGAGTTTCGAGGTGGTTGAAGATGTTTAAGGACGGTCGCGAAGAGCTAGCCGATGACCCCCGCTCTGGATGACCTTCGTCAACCAAAAGTGACCCCTGAGCGAAATTTGTTGAACACGGATCGTCGATTGAGTGTCCTGATGATAGTGGAAACTTGAAACCTTCAGAAAACTACGCTCACGTACTCGAGAGATTGTGAAAAATGGCCATCGGCACGAGAAGGGAGATCTGGACGCTCGACCAAGACAAAGCTCCCACCCGCAGCCACAGTGTTCATGGCCAAGAATAACTTTGCAACACTGCCACAGCCCCCGTACAGTCCGGACCTTAACCCGGATGACATTTATTTGTTCCCAAATTTCAAAAAGCACCTAAAAAATGGTTTGCGACGATTGAAAAGATCCAGACCGCTGAGACGAAGGCCCTTGAAAAGGTTCCCGAAGACACCTTCCAGGACGCGTACCGTGAATATCAGAGTCGTTGAAAAAAAAATGTGTAGATTCCCAAGGGAAGTATTTTCAAGAGTTTTAAAAGTTTGTACCTTTATCTTGCAAAAATTTGTCTAAAAAATATAATTTTCCTTACTTACCGGACGGACATTGTGTAGTATGTGTCCATCACAAGGTCGTGAGATTTCAATTATTTGTCAAACTTATTACGCGAAATTGGATAAATCAGATTGCACTTCTCATTTAATTGGGTTTTTTAAATCCTTGATTTCATTTTATATTTATATAATTCCAAATATATCTCCTTCTATTTACGTGGAATGATTATTGGACCAATATATTTGATAGCAGATGATTCATTTGTTTTCAAAAAGAGAACAGTCAGCAGTTAGTCGAAACCGCAGTCACAGAAGTTGACTGGAATTATTAACACAGTTGCTAGATACTTAGAATCGAATGCGTAACTGTGCAGTGTATGATTGACCCAGCCGCAGGACCTCTCCTCCATGCAAACCCATTATCACAGATTGTCCTACCACCCAATCACTTCCAAATGGGAGTTTGTTTGGAATTCAAATGGAAACGATTATTTAGAAGATATTTCGGAAAGCAATTCTTGGTAGAGGGAAATGATATTTAAATTACTTAGATGCGCCCTTCCTGTTTGAATCGACGCAAAGGAATCGAATCCCGCGCCAATCAAATATTTGTTTTTAATTTCACGCCAATCAAATATTTGTTTTAATCAGGCGTTGAGACAGGAATTCCGCAAACACATCCTGATTGATCGACTGGACCTATACTCTGACCCCATGATACGATCTCACATCGTGAGGTTGTCCAAGGTGTGGAAGTGCTTTGAAAATAACTGCATTATAATTCTCGCGCACAACTTGGTAATTGTGGAGCGTTAGCAACATTATCAAAGAATGATATATTAAACGTAATTTGTATGTTGCTCATGGTTTTAATGTTCAAAAGCTTTTTCGGCTGCACAACAGCCATCGTCAGTAACATACACTGATTATTGAGGTGGCACTTGCCAAAAATTCTTTCCTCAATAATCAGAGTATGTTACTGACGATGGCTGCTGTGCAGCCGAAAAAGCTTTTGAACATTAAAACTATGAGCAACATATAAACTACGTTTAATTTATCATTCTCACATACAACACTTTCCGGGACTTCATTAATAATAAACAAACTGACAGACATGTACATCAAATACTTCAGGAAAAAACTCCACTCTATATTTATGTTTCCAATTTATATGCAATGGACATAATTTAAATACTCCATCTTCGAATTTTAATTCGCTTTTAATTCCTGAACACAATAGATCATTGCAATAGACAACGCTCATTGTAATAGACCGCCGCCCCTAGGCGAGAGCCAAGAGAGCCTCTAGTCTTACTTAGACGAGATATTTTTTATAAATAATTATGATTAATATAGATTATATAATATTTATATTGAATGGTAATTACATTGAGTATTATTAACAATATCTCAACATGAATAAAAATCTTTATGTGCAGTTGTAGCGAGTTATTGTATGGGTTTACCAGAACATAAAATATTGAAATACAAAAAAAACAACTAACCCTACATTTTTATGTCGGTGAAAGAACTATCACATTCTTGAGGAACATCGAATTTAACAGCATTGGAATACTAGATTTCGAACAACAAGATTTAAGGATTATATTTTAAAACAAAAAAAACAGGATATCCTTCGAGAAAAAGGAGATAAAATACAATTAAAAGTGATCTCTAGCAATATATCTTTTGTATTAATTTAAGTAACATCTATAACCATATTCAGTCCTTATATTGTTTTTAATTAGTTATTTAATTAGATTACATAATGGACGTTAATAGTAGTAGAATTAGAACCACTAGACCAGTTGATGTAGACATAAATTGTTTAAACAATTTAAAGCATTGGACGAATTATATCATGTTCATTTTTCCTGATGTTATATTTATTATTATAATTTATTATTACGTGATCACCTGACGACGGCGTAAGTCCACGTCGAAACGCAGTGAGCTCTTCACAAAAAATATAAATATTATTCGTCCATAAAAGGTCGTACGTTTTTAATTATTTATTTAATTAGATTACTTTCTCAATCCCTTGACTTAACCTACTTTTCCAGCTATCTCCTCCTCCGCCGGACGTTAGTGTCTTGTACTGCGAGCAGTCGTGGAAGAGAAATTTAATTCTCTCGTCGCTAATTAGAAATAGGGCAGAACACTAACTCCCACGCCGCCGCCCCCGCCGCCGCCGCCGCCACCGCCACCGCCCAGCGCTTTCCTTGTCAACGTTTCCGAGGAGGAGGACGAATAAGAAGAAGTTTTGTTGTTGGGGACAGTCGCGAAAGCCGATTTGTTCCTCGCTCCTCCGACAGAGCGCAGTGGGATAAGCAAAAGTTGCGAGGCTTTACTCGCTTCGAATGGAGTTTCTCTGCGGTCGCAAACACAAATCCACATTGAAATTGTTGCGGCTGCTCTTGACATACGCGCTGACTTTGGGGTTTGATTTAAAAGTGATTTTCCAGGGCTTCATAACAACAAAGTAACATTCCCCTCTTTAGAAGTAAATTTGAAAGTTTATTATTATTTTATTTATTTAAATTAAATTAGTTTATTGTCATCCACGTGGTCATACGCAGTTTGTACTGTTTTTGACAATAAATTTATTATTATTATTATTATTGTGGTATTTGTAAATGGGCTATTGAAGCTTATCTACATGGGGCTACCACCCAGGGGACTTACATCTAGTAACTACGTGTTTGGCGAACACGGGACCCCGAGCTGAGTCTGGCATTACTTCCACTTACTTGTGCCATGCTCCTTCCTTTCTCTTTCCTGATCTCCCTTGGTCACCTCTTGTTGTTGTCGATCCCGACGCCATTAGCGCTAGGGTATCTTTCATTTTCCTCATTCCTCACATTTTTTGTCCTACCCCTCATTTTTTGTCCCCCCTCATGTTATGTACCCCCCTCCATTTGATGTATGTTGTGAGATATGTTTTGGTGTGTTGTAGATCAGGAGGGGTTTTGGTGGGTAGGGTTGAATCATTCGGCGAGTCCCACACCCGGGGAGATTCATGTTGGCTCTCCCTAGTACGTAACTGCATTTTTCCTAACTACAAATTTTTCGGGCTCCAATGACCTTTGATGTCGACATGAGCCGTAAAGCCCCACAAAAAAAAATACATGGGGCTACACCAGGTAGGAGTTGGGTGGTAGGGGTTATTGTTACTACGTGAGCCGCTTTCCTGAGTTTACCAACGACTACGCGCGCGTGGAGAGGTTAGTAATAGAAAGTTACTGGGAGGTGGATAGAAGTCACAGCTATATATGAACTGAGACGTTATTTCGAAAAATATTTTATTCGTCCATCATAAAACATCGTAAGTTTTTAATTATTTATTTTATTATTGTGAAATCTACAATTTTTTTTTGTTATCTCACCGGGAGTTGAACCCGGGTGATGATGATGACTCGGTGATGATGAACCGGGAATTGATGAGCAAGAACGCTAGTACCTGAGCCACCGGAGGGGCAACTCTGACTTCAAATTTGATTTACAAGTGTTATGCGGGTGATTTTCCGGGGTTTAATAGCAACACAGTAACATTTCTCGCTTTAGTAGTGTATTTGAAATATTAGGGTTTTTTTTGTTTTTTCTTTAAAAGACAGCTACGATATAATCACATCATTATTTTGAAATTAAAAATAAGAAAAATATTTTCAATGATTTTATTTTTTTATTTTTGTAAAATTGTTTGATACCTAATGTTCACGTATTTTATTTTAAAAAAAGAGGTTTAAATATAGATATCCTTCTAAGGTCTCTTATTTTGAAACATTACATAATTCTCACCTTTCAACACTTCGCTATTCCTCGACGTGTGTCCTTGAGTATTTCCAGGTATCACAAAATCTTAGTATTTTTTTTAGAAATATTGATTAAATATATTCGTTTATACGTTTTGTCCCAAAAATGTATAATTCAAAAATTATTATTTTTACAAACACGAACAACGTCTCAACTTTACTGACTTTTAATGGAAGATCGCGATCTATATTCTACCTTTGTACTTATCTTTGTGTATTGTACTGTGTAGAGGCGGATTTCTTATACAGGTTCTCTAGGTTTTGTCTAGGGGCATGTTTATTGTAACAATAAATCGTGAATTAAGTGGTTTTTTTTCAAGTCTTATGATTTGTAAACACTATACTCAGAATAATCTATAGTTCGATAATAACTTGTACATGTGAATTTACAAACATATCTGCGTAAAATTACAAACATATTGACATTATATATGTATTATAAGTCGCAGTTAACTTTTTATCTTATCTAGGTACTTATGCTGAATTGTTTTGAATCCGCCTCTGCCTTTGGGCCCTTGATCGGAATTGATGGGATGGTCCCTTGCTTGCTTCCGGAGAGTAAATTAGTTTATTGACCTCCACGTCATACGCAGTTTGTACTGTTTTTTGACAATAAATTTATTATTATTATATATTATCAGTTTCTTTATTGTACTGCCAGTGGTCATACGCAGTTCGTAACTGCTTTTTTTTGCAATAAATTTATATATTCCTTCGTTTGTGTAATCGAGCTGATCGCACGGCAGCGCATTCTACAGTTTGGAAATTAACTCTCCGCGTTGATCCACACGCCTGTATCTGCATCGCAAGCACCCAGCCTTTATCCTCCCCTTCTCCACCCCCATCATCCCCTCCCCCACCCTCGCGGGCAGTGTGTGTGTCGCAGACCGTCTCTAATTACGTTTTTGCGCCTCTGTGAGGGAAACGATGATATACGTTGCCGTCCCGAATGGGGGATGACGAGCCTCGGGGGGTGTTGGTGGAGGGGGGTCGACGAGGTAGGGGATGAGACCGCAGACAGCGACGTAATTACACCCCGCACCCTTGGAGAGGTGTTTAGGGAGAGCGTGAGTCCGAACTTGGAACTGTTGCCCCTGTGTTACTCAAGCTGTCTCGTGATGCTGCGAATGCTACCCTTGTATTCACCGTGAAAAACTTTCGTCTTCGTTGCCTTTATTTAAGGGATTGGGGATAATGCCTTTGTTTTCCTTTTATGGCTGTATAATTCGCAAGGGTGCTGGATGATCTACCTCACATACCTCCCCAACAAGGGGAATGCCATTGAATACTTTTGTTATTAATAATCTCGAATTTCCACTGCACGTTGCGTCTACGATTCATTCTTGATTAATAAATTGATAACAGTGCGTAATTTGATTTCAAAGTTTATTTTTTATTATTAAAAAACCTTGAGCCCTTGATCGGAATTGATGGAATACGTCCCTTGCTTGTTTCCGGAGAGTAACTTAGTTTATTATACACAACGTGCTCATGCGTAGTATGCAACTACTTTTTTGACAATAAAGTTTATTATTATTATTAAGAATGGTAATCATTTGTGAATACTGTTGTGCAATGAAAGTCAGACGCAATAGGAATATATCGCGAACACCTTCCACATACCCTACAGCTTTGTCAAGTTCAGAAAACTAATACTAGTTCTGGTAAACCAAAATATGCCCTATTCTGGGATCCTCTTCACTCTCGGAGTTGCATTATGACAAGGACCACGGCATAAATGTTGATGGATAAATGAGTTATTATTTCCCTTTTAATGTCTTCTTCATGTTTTTTATTTCTTATTTTACTTTTTTTTATCGGAAATTGTGTCAAGCGTATTTTTACCATGTAAATGTATCAACTAAAAAGTGTTAGACAAAACTTTTGCCTTATATTGATTAAGTTTTGTGATTCAATTAATAGATCTTGCTTAGGTGACATACTCAGCAAGTACATAGAAGCGTATATTTCTTCCGTGAACCTACACTCGGAGAAGTTATGTGAAAACTTTTCCTGTCAGGTGAAAATGGCGACGAGTTGGGAATCAAACTGGGGACGTACTATTTAAAAGACCGTATTTCTCTCCGTGTGCATTATTCGGCTAGTAGCGTCTTCAACCTCCATATCATGCAGAGCGGGGTAACTTGGTTTGTATTCCGTGCTAATTTGGTTTATGCTACTCAACCAGGGATTTGCTTTATTAATTCAAATACTGAAGAGAGAAGTCGTTTACAATCTCTATTTTGGAGTCGACAGAAATAACTGCATACGATAACAAGGGATCGGATAACTAAACACGTCGCCTGGTATCGTGTCTAATTTTTTTTCTCTGTGTATTGTTCCATCCCTTCTAGACCCTTCAAGACCCTTCAAGACCGTAATAGTCCTGAAACAGAAATAACGAAAAATGTGGATATCTTTCCCTTTCAGAGCAGTAAAATGGATTAAAAGCACTAACTTCGAATACCTCCTCCGCCTCCACGTTTCAGATGTAGGTTCGACGATAAAGAGCTAATTCACGAATCTGGTCACTGACGAACGTATTTAATACATCTTTTAAATAACTTAACAAAGGAGAAAACTCTGATGCCGTAGTAATAATAAAATATAGATTGTGATTGTGACGTTTTGTTGGCGTAATGTAAAATGAAATTAATTTTCTTAGTCTCGCCGACCATATATTTATTAGAGTCAACTTTCGACCGCATAGCATTCATCGTCAGTAATCTTCCTTGGGACGAGGAAAGCATTTGCCACTTTAACAAATTTTATTTCATTTTAATAAAAAAAAATAGATGAATAAAAAAACAAATAATTTTATTGCAGAAAAGGCTGTACAAATTGCGTATGACATTGGGGAGGACAATAAACTAATTTACTCTCCGGAAGCAAGCAAGGGGCCATTCCATCAATTCTGATCAAGAGCCCTAAGGCAGAGGTGTCTTGAAAATTTCAGCAAACTCCTAGATAAAATAAAAAAATTTGCTACGTCTTATGATATCAATAGAATATCAACAAATAGAATAACTCAAAAAAATTTCACTAGTACGTATTGTTACCGAATTATCGATTATTCGGAAAATAGTTCCCCTTGAATTAATCGTCACTTCTGGACAATTGTGCTCTCACGATAACCCTCATATTTCCCCGACCATTTCCATTACTGCAACGTCACCGCCGCCCTTACCATTGCCACCTTCGTCACATCTGCTTCCATTCCGCCAACCCTGACATGTTCTCGCGGATGTGCGACGCGGCTTGCGGAAATTGGCACAAGTTTTAACAGCTGTCGGGAGGCGCGTATGAATATGCAACAATAACTCCATTAGTCGCGCCATGACACAGACACTCTATCAAATGGCTGGTGGCAGCGATGGTTGCCAGGGTGTTCACCGCGATGGAAGGAAAAGACTCGTGACGGACGATGCGGAAGTTGAAGGAAACAAGTGTTTTCAGTGTGTCCTATACGAGAACAGCTACAACACTATCGGGGATGACTGATATCAACTGTTGAAGTGTGGAAAAGCAAAAAGTTCTAAGAGCAGAATCCTTGCAGTCTTGTAGATTTGTTCTTTTCTATTTCGATTCTTATTTTATGATATTTATTTTTTGCGTGTAACCATGTGATTCTGATGAGGGAATTAGGAAGGAGAGATGTCGGTTGCCCGGGGAATGTGAACATTTGAACCACACAAGATTGGGACAACTCCAAATAATGGTTTCTTATCACTTATCAGAAAAGCAGGAGATTCAGTCCTCTCTGAATTAACATACACTCTAAAGGGAAAATATTTTAATATCGAATGCCTATTCATATATAATGTTTATTTTGATAATTTATGAATGTTTTGTAAGATTTTAAAATAACTATTAAACTCTACTCGTATCAAAAATTAGAAGTAACAAATAATTATAATTTTTCCATCAGAAACTTGAATTTTAACGGTCGTATCTGCTTTAATTGTAATTTACACATTACAATCCAATCATTCGTTTAAATGTCGTAAATCTGATGTTTATATTCACGTGACCCAAAATCTGAAATAAATTTCTCTTTCGTCTGTTTAAGTCCTCTTTGTTTGTTTATGTTTTTTTATTTTCATGATATACCACTTTTCTCTCTAATATGTTGCTTCACTACATCTTCGTAACAACATATCGGAGAGAAAAGTGGTATGGCATAAAAAATAAAAAAACATAAACAAACAAAGAGGACTTAAACAGACGAAAGAGAAATTCATTCCCGTCCCGAGTCTGAAATAGCGCGACCGCGAATTCTTCTTTCTTCTCCTCATCCCATTTGTCCGATTTCGATTTCAAAACAATATTTAATGGGAGATGGCTTCATTCACTTCCGTCTCCAATTTTTAAGTTCACTAATCGTTCGACTGCTCCTTTTCTTCCCAGCGCAATGTCAGTAACGCTACTTTCCTGACTATGTATGATGCCCTTCACCGTATTTCCCGTTAAATATATCTAATTGAAATAAATCAAGAAATTCGAGGAGCTCTTGTCCCCCTCCAGCGGTGATCTCATCTTTACGGACTCTTCGCAGTTGTCTCCAGTCACACGATCCTTCAACGTCATTTGGAGATACAGATACATTTTCCGAACCTATTCTTGCGTTAAAATCACCCATAATGAGGAAATAAATTCCCGGAAACTTACTTTCTAGATCATTTAGGAAATGTGATAAATCTGCGAAGAAGTTCGGGTTATGATACCGCGACGTGATACATTGCCTGGACGCAAATATAATACAACAATTCCATTCCCCTGCTAATCTCAAACAAGGTTGTTGTTCATTTGTGTTACAACTTCTGTAACGTTCTGATTCATCTCGTGCTTAAAAAAGCATGAAATTCTTCCCACGACGACATTCTCAACATCGTCTTAAGAACATCTACGCATCCGCTGATGGAAAAAAAAAACTTATTCATGTTAACCCCAGGTCTCCAATACTCCGACAATATCGAATTCTCTCAGATAATCTGCAACATCCGGCATATCTAATTTACCCCTAAGTCCCTGTACATTCCAAGAAATAACTTTTATCTCCTTTCCAGATACCTCCCCTCCCTCGGCCGCTGTCCCTCTACTGGTGCAGGATCGGACTTCGTCTCGTCTTTGCGAGGTTATGTCGCGATTCCTAACGCTCCGTCTGGTCCGGCTTCGTCCTCTGCGCGCCATTGCTCTACGCGTGCGAGCGTCCGGGGTGGGGGTACCCGCCGCTTGCGGTCGATCCTGCTTTGGGGCTCCTCCTGTCCCTCCCGGCTCCGGTCATCCCCATTCCTACGCGTTGTCTCGTCGAGCTGCACGAGAAACGCTCTGTCCATAGTCGCCTTCCCGTTGATCGAAGCGGATGACGGCACGACAGCCTTGTCTCCTCCCCTCGATCACGTGGCGTCTCAGGAAGCGGCGTTCCTCCCGCACCCGCGCGCTAAAATCTTCCTCCATCCACACCCTTGACACCCTTCGACTCCCGTCGCTTCCACGCTTCCCTCGAGATAGTCTCTCCGTCTTTATTGAAGGCAAACTTAACCACAATCGACCTCTTCCCTCTTCTGCCTTCTACTCTATGCGCCCTCTCAATATCAACGGAGCCCCTACTCTACGTTCAATTCATCCTTCAGCAGCGCCCTAATTTTAATCTCTGTAGCCTCCCTTGACTCCCACGCATTCTCTTCGATACCATAAAAAACCAAATTATTTTTTCGTCTGTATTGGTTTTCCAGGTAAATCTAATCTAGTTTCTAGTTTCGTGAGTCGTTCTTCGAAACCGTTCGCCCTTCAAAACCCTTTGAGCCTCCGCTCCACCGTCACTTTTACCTCTTTCCTGATTTCTGCGATCGCAGCAAAAGCGCGGCGTCCACTACTACGAGTTAAAGTAGGAAGCTCAACAGTCAGGGCATCTCCGCGGTACATTCGATTACTCCGAGCGTTCAACAACGACTCTAGAATATTCTCCGTGTACTCCTGGACACACAAAAGGTCTCAGGACAATATTCTAAGTCCCGTGCGCTTGGAGATTTGGAGTCATAAGGTTTGCAACGCCACTCCTCTGCGACGGGGAAAAAGCTCCTCACTTTCGTTAGACCAATCCTAGCCAAACTTGAAACTGCTTGGCGGACCAATAGAAAACTAGTACTGGCCAGCATACCCCTATTAAATCGTAACGAGAGAAAATGTTCCATTACGCCGTTATTAAAAAAATATTTTGTAAATTTTTATTACACACATTTTGGTCTTCCATGACAAAAAATATTCTGTATATTCTGTAATTCCTGATTCAAATTTTACAAAATCCATACGATATCTTGCGATGATATCCAAATTCTATGATAAAAACAATATTTCTTCTACAGTAAGACGCACACTTTTTTACAGAAACTCTACTATCTTTTATATTCTCTAGGAAGGCGTTGTGAGACAACAAAACTTGAGATGTCATTTAAATATAGAGAATAGTAAAGTTTATTGAAGTTAAGAACATTAAGAATATTTTTGTTATGGAAGTCCAAGACGTGTATAATAAAAATTTACAAAATATTTCTTTAATAACGGCGTAATAAAACATTTTCTCTCGTTACGATTTAATAGGGGTATGTTTGTTTACCAGTGCTAGACTTGTATTGGTCTGCCAAATATGGAAGCAGTTTCAAGTTTCCCTACGATTGGTCGAACGAAGGTGAGGATCTTTTTCACCGTCGCAGAGGAGTGGCGTTGCAAACCTAACCTAACTAACCCAAACTGCTCAGTGCGCGGGACTTAGAATATTTTTGTGGGCGTTTTTTTTTTATTCCAGTCCCGTAATATATTTTAAACTGATAGATAGAAATTAAATCATGTTCTTTTCTTCATTACGATTTATTTTGTCGTGTAATAAAATTAAAGAAAACAATTATGCATCTCAGTGATTCGATTGAACTGGAGTGCTGGTCCTACATTAAGGAATATTATGAGGAGCCAACTGACACAACCTGTTTCGAACCCTCAAATTTGGAATCCGTGAACCTCTCTTGCTACCAAAAACGGGATGCGTGAAAATTGCGGCACACTGTGACAAGCGAATGCGGCCATGCGTTACTTTCAGTAAATGACTCGCGTTCGTATAGTAAACTAGATGTTCAATTCCAAGTTTTTAATAACCGGTCCGTATTTCACCGCGTAGGAAAGCGTGTAAAAGGTTATAGGTTTACGTGGAGTATTTACAGCTCACCAACGACACGTTCGGAGAGTATCACGGTATTTTATTTTTACTTCTCCTTAATTTCCCGTCGTTTTTACGGCGTTCCCCCTACTCCTCCCACCAACGTTCTCAAATGGCTACGTGCGTGAACTAACGGCTTTTCTCCATTGATAACGCTCGTGTTGGCAACGTACAACGTTCCCTAACAGCGCTCTCCAACTGATAAGGTCGATACTAAAATGGTCGTTTGAATGTTGGCGAATGAAATCTTGATAATTGTGCTTGCTTCGGGGAAATATATTGGTTTTGCATTCTGTCGAGAAGGCGTGGCGATTCAGTGGCACTTACCGGAAAGTTATTTTTTGTTGATCTGTTTCCACTATTAAGCTTCGTTTTAAATGAAATATAACTTTTAATTACAAACCTTTTGTATTTTACTGCTTTCCAACATATTTATAGCTTTCACTTATAAAAATACTCAAAGTAACGATACTTCGCTTAAAATTATTCAATATGGCTGCCTTAAACAAGTTGCCAACCTCTACGAAACAAATCCTTGAAACTCACTCGCGAAAATTTGAAGGAAAGCGTGGTAGGGAAATTTAAGGAAAAGCGTGGTCACAAAGAATTGAAGTAATATCCAAATAAATATTAATAGTAGTTACAAAAGAGACTATTTGCTGTAAAGAAAGAGAAATTAATAACACAACAAACAAAGACACAAAGTAATACTCGTTCCACACTTTGCTCGATGCAGAAAGAACGGAACAGCGCCACTAGAGCCAGTGAATTGATTGTTGTCCGAGGTTGGCAATGGATTTAAATAAGAATGTCTTGCCAACAGAACGCGAGGTACCCTTATCATTACTCTTAAGGATGATGGCGAAGTAAAAGTGTTGACTGCATTGAGTACAGGTTCTATACGAACATCAAGCTAATTAGACTGACAATAAATAAATAAATAAATATATAAATAATTTACGGTCAAGAGAACTGTTACAAACTGCGTATGACCACATTCAGGATAATTAAGTAATTTACTGCGACTAATACAAAATAAACTAAAGAACACAGTGCATTTGCGTTCGTTTTTTTTTTTTTAAGTTGAATTTCTCGAAGGAAAGTAAGATGACTTTTACTATAGTTGTATTTGCAATATATTTCACATACTCATTACTGATGTATTAGTGTTGTAATTTGGATTAAAAATACGCTCTCATATTGACACTTACAATCTACATTTTCGCAAGAACAATTCAGACGGTAGTTTATTTCCTTATAATAATTTTTGTAGTTATGGAACTCAAAACTATTCATTTTCTACGCTAATAATAAACATCTTTTTTTTACGATTTCTATTCCTCTTCTAGAGAGGTGCATGCGATGGTATTGGTTTGGGGAGTAGAAATCCACCTCTGCTTCAGGGCCCTTCATTGCAAGTGAAGTCCAAAGCTAACTTCCGGGGAGAAAACTAGTTTATTGTCCTTCACGTAGTCATACGCAGTTTTTAATTGCTTTTTAAAAAATAAATTTAAGTTTTACTTTCTCATATACGTAGTATACAGAAAATATTGTAATCGTGAAAAAATTCGAAGGCGAGATTTCGACGGAAATATCTGTTTTGGTTATCCCTGATTTCGAAAAAGCATATCGTCCATCCGGCTGTCCGTCTGTGCGCAGCGATTCTGAGTGAATTTATGAATATATTTAATTCATATTTCGTTTGTAGGGTAGAATACACTTGTTGTCGATGCACAAGATCTATTTCTTTTTTCTTTTTTTCTTTTTTTTTTTTTTTTTTAAAACAAAGTGTACTTCACATGAAGGTCAAAGTACTCTTTCGAATATTTCTCAAGAACGGCACCAACAATTTTGCTTAAATTTTTAGTACGTAAGCTACAACTACTATGTATTACTTCCGCATTAGGGGGATTTCGCTTGAAAGTTTGGTATACACGCTGTAAAATAATTCCTGTCTGTTACATTTACACATTAGGTTACTGTTTCAAGAAGTTTCAATAATATTTAGCTGTGTAAATGGGTCAAGGAGACGTAGAATACACTTTTCGTAAATTGAAATGAAAGATATGATAATGATAAAACACATAGGAGGACAGCAAACACAATGGAGATCCGAAAAATACATCAATTTCTGACTACAACGAAATTACATTTACATAACACTTTTCCGATTTTTGTCTCTTTATGCTGCGGATGGAGAAACGTACACGAGAAAGTACAAAGTGCAATGGTTTTGCACCACTAGTTTTTGTACTGTCGAACGATACAAGTATGGTGTAGGAAAATGCACGAACCTCGGCAAAAATCAGTTTTCATAATATCTCAAATCTTAAATAATTGTATCGAGAAGAGGTAACTCTCGAATATAATCGATGTTTAATATCGTACGAATGTGTGTGTGAACGGTTTTGCTTCTCCGATATCTGAACAACGCAACAATGAACTTCACAAATGAATTTTGACTCATTTGGAAGATAAACGTTCATTTTTTGTTATTTTTTTGTTGCAATTTATTCTTGCGAGAATTTTTTTTGTGGGGCTTTACGACTCAAGTCGACATCAAAGGTCATTGGAGCCCGAAAAACTTGTACAGGTAGGGAAAATGCATTTACGCACTAGGGGGAGCCAACATGACTCTCCCCGCGTGTGGGACTCGTCGAATGACTCAACCCAACCCACTAAAAACCCTCCTGATCTACAACACACCAAAACATATCTCACAACATACATCAAATGGAGGAAAATGAAAGATAACCTGGCCCTAATAGGGTCGGGATCGAAAAGAACAAGAGGTGACCAAGGGAGATCAGGAAAGAGAAAGGAAGGAGCATTGCACAAGTAAGTGGAAGTAATGCCAGACTCAGCTCCGTGTTCGCCAAACACGCAAGTCCCCTGGGGGGTCTTACGAGAAAGATTGTTTAAAAATATGTATTAGTTTGTTCTTTTATTTTAGTGTTTAATGTATATTAGAAAGTGTATATTTTTGGTCTGATTAATAAAAATGACTAATCTTCAAAAACCGGTCGTATATTTATAATATATTGAAGATCATTAACAGTTGGGAATTGAATTGTTTGTACCTGACATTCATGTGCTGTTCATGCAAGTTGATGTATTTTGCTTTATTACGTACGCTACCGTGCGCTAAATAAAATAAATGTGCTTGATTGTTCATGATTTTAATTACTCTAGCAGTGAGAGATATAAACTCTGCTTAAAGTGGGATCAGCACTCTATGCTAGTTGTTTTTATTTGTTTTAATTTGGGCTGTAGGACCTGTCAACGTGGTCACTATTAGTCAAATAACTGAAATGTGTAATTGTTTTCTTTATTCTAATTGTTATAAAACACTAATAATAATAATAATAATAATAATAATAATAATAATAATGAAAAACATGATTTAATTTCTATATACCAGTTAATAATATAGCATAAACAATATTCAGAAACTCGCTTGACTCGTTTGAAATCCAGAAAAGCATGCATATCATGGCGGGCCAGCAAAACTTTTTGTAAATTAGTGTTTCCTCCACAAGACTCAATGTATTTCACCATCAATTATAAATGCAATTATTTCATTCAAATGGTGGGCGATGTATGTTTCTCAAGTTGAAATCACAATATGTACATATTACTCTATTTATTTATGCCGAAAAACTACGTTCAGATAAAACATATACGAACGCTCTTACATTTCACAGAAATATTTATTTTTTCGGCATGCGTGATATTTTAGCGGGGAACGCCGTTTTTCAAACCATTCGTTCCCACCCGCATTGTTTGCGCTCAGAGAAGGATGAATTTGAGGGCCGCTGTGTTTTCTAGAGTCTGCTGATTGCAACGCCACCTCACTCCGGTAACGACACCAGCAGGAATGTTAAGCGTCCCCGTGTCCTTTGTTAACGAGGTCCCGGTGCTATTGAATTGCGGACTCCTGTTCAACGCTAGAAACACATTCATAGGAAATGGATTTCCACTCTATACGCACAAAAAAATCCATTTCAGTACTATCAATTGACTTCAACCGAATTATCCAAGATATATAAAGGTAATACAGACGTATATCGATAATGAACGCTGTATTCACTTATTCTAATTCACTGTTTTCGTTTTACACATATTTAGCTTTTGTCGAGTACCTAGTCGCGTTCTTTACGGCAGTTCTAATGTTGGTAGAATTAAATCACTAAAATATCTTAAATCGTCATAAATAAACTGAGTAACATGTACTTTTTGTGATATCAACGTTACAAAAACATACCTCACCTGCCATTTAAGTGAAATAATTGCAAATATAAATGCTGATATAATATATTGCGTCTAATGGAGGAAATACTTATTTTCAAAAAAATACCAACTTATAAATCATCGAAGTGATGGAAGTTTTCTTTGGTTGGTAGTAAATTTTGCGTAGATTTTTTCAATCACTTTCATCTGTATGTCATCTGTCGTTCCAAAAAGATATTTCAAACGCCATGTTATTTTTATATACGCTTTTGCTTTTACTACTAACTTATGTATAAAAATTAAATCATGTTTTTTATCATTATAATTCGTAGTTGGGTGTCATATAACAATTACGATAAAACAAAGAAAACAATTACACTTGACTAACTTGGAACGCTAGTCGCATCTTAACTCAAGTGTATTAGAGAACTCCATCACCATTTTGGCTCTTGAGTGGCTCGTTACGTAAACAAAGCCTCCATTATCTCAAGTTAATACAGGCAGACTAGACTTCTGAGAGGTTCCTATCAATAGACGGCCCTGCTCCTAGAGCTTAGAATACTTGTCCATTCACTAGCCTATGACCATTCATGCCACTGTCACTAGAAAATTGTGTCGAGACTTCCGAGAATAAAGCATTCTATGAATTATTCCATGCTGAACTGCATTTAGCTACATTTTAGTCTTCAATGCAGGACACGAACCTGCGTCCGTAGACTTTGACTTCAGAGACAAACTTAAATTCATTAAATCTAGTTTTGCCCCGAGGTGCGATCAGAGAGTATTACGTCTTTGTGCGAACACAGAAAATAAACTTTAAGCAATGAATTTTCCAAATAAATAATTTAAGACTTTTGACTTCAGATTTAATTCGCTGTCAGGTGTAACAAATTGTAACAAAAAAAATTAACAACAGAACAATCGAGTATAGTATGAACATATAAACACGAATTATAAACATGAAAGTTTACAAGAGAATCAGAAATTACACAAACATGTTATAATATTGTATTGTAAATAAGTTTTTTGTAAATAAATAAATAATAATAAAATTTATTGTAAATAAAAAAATTGTAGAAAATCTGTTTCAAAAACTTTCTTTGAACGGAAAATGTAATTAATAGTACTCACGTATTACATGCCCAAAATACGAGATACTTTATTTGAAAGTTCCGATAAAAAATTTCTCACTGACGATATTTTTTGTCATTTAGGGATATTGTTTCAAAAGTCATTTTTGTTTCTACATTGAAACAAAAAATGTGAGTGAGAGTGTATTGTATAGTTTTCAAACAGTTGTTTTAATCACAAGTTCATTATATGAATTTTTATTACATCGGATATTCAAACTTTAAAAAAATAACTAATTCAATACACGATTTGTACAAATGACTATTTATTTATGTTCTCGACCATTACCGAAGTACGTCACCCAGATATTTCTACCTCCATTTTCCACATGACCAAAAAGAATTATGTAATTTGACGTTGATATAATGGAGGCTATGCCGTGTTTCCCAATTAGAAAGATGCTCAATTACGCACTCTGCAATATTATTGCTCTCTATACATAGTTAAAAGTTAATGAGTTTCGGGCAGCCGTGGCTCTATGGTAAATAGTCCCCGGAGTAATTACACTAAAATACAATCATTTCATTTATTACATTTCATTACTTGAATTGCAAATTGAAATTAAACGAGTAATTGAAGTTACCAATATTTTCAGAATAAACTACTGAAACACAGATGGTCTAAAATTATTCTCTTAATAAATCTTCAACTACCTGGTTACCTCGCGTTGCTCTGGATTTTTCTTAGACTAATTTTGTTTTACTCAAGAAAAAATAAAATCTAACTATATTGTAAGATTAAATTCTTTTACATACTTAAATTTTTTAAATATGTACAGCATCATAATTTTTCAAATTCATTATAATACAAATTTAATGCAAAACGTGACAGTATGCACTACTCCATCTCCCGGGAGTCGCGCCCTTCGGTCGAATTTTTTGCTACGGAGGCGTGACGCGGCTGCACCATTTCTTTGAAATCTAAACTATTCGTCGAAATTTTATGATTTAAAGACGTTTTTTTATCTTTGTTAAATGCACAAAATCAATAATCCACTAAATATGATGATAATTGGTTTTTTTCCTTCTTATATTATTCTCTTAATTTAAAGTATTTTAACACTCCTATTTTGAATATAAAAAATTCTATAATGTAGGGAAACTTTTGTAGATAGACTGTTTTGTAAAACTCTTTAATACAAACAATATTGCCGTTCGTGCTTGTCACCTATCTCTAACCATTCAGGCAGCGTAGGTGAATATGGTCGACTTTTTCCGCTCATTTTATCGACATTTACTCGCAACATCATTTTTTATCTTTCTTTTCATACATTTAAAAATTAAAAGTTAGGTTATGTTCATCCTGGACATCTAAACTATCTCCTTGTTAAATTTCATTACGATCGGTTCAGTGGTTTAATCGTGATCAAGTAACAAACAGACAGACACGCTTTCGCGTTACGCACGTTATATATATATTAGTATGGATAATTCATTCAGGGTCATGGCTGATACCTCAAAACAGTTTTCTTTTCTTTTTTTTGCATTTTTTCTTGAATAGAAAGACGTTTTATTGTCATGTTAAAATATTTTAAAGAAATCTGGAGGTGGAGTTACTTGGCTGAAGATAAAATTTCTTTATGAATGTCATATTAATTTTGAGAAAATTTTATATGTTTTCTTTCCTTTGTGATACGTTGTTGTACACCGAATATACTTTTCTCGATATTTCTGCGTGCATTTCACAGCAATATATTTTTATTTATCCACAATGAATTGAAGGCTGATAACATAGTTCTTTGTTGTAAAGTCTTATTGGTATCAAATTATTTCCGACTTAAAAGTCATGAAATTCAAAATCACCATTCGTACCGCGAGCTCTTGGAGTCCGTTGACGTATGTTACATCTATTACGTCTCACATCTATTTCACTAACGCGCTCTTTTGAGAGACGACAAACGCCTTCAAAGATATAAGTTTTCTTTCAGATTTCACTTAAAACGCAGATTTTCCTACAGGCGGAAATATCATTAATATTTGTAGTATTATTAATCTCGATTTTTGCAGCATTTTATACTTTCTTTTTTTTTCGAATAATGAATGGATAACAATTCGTATTTGTTAAATAATTTCTTTTATGAATATTAAATCCAACACCGCCCTTGAACCCTCGATCACGATTGATGGGATGGTCCTTTGCTTTTGACCGGAGAGTAATCATACGCAATTTGCAACTGTTTTTTAGATAAAAAAGATTGTTTATTAATTTATTTTCCTTCGTTTGTATCTAAATATCCAATATCGAGCACACAATATTTGTATGTACCTATTCCATTTACGAGAGAAGGGACCAATCCATGAAGCGGGAAGACGCCATGTTTTGTGAGATGTAAAAATACAAAAACCGGCTTCCTGTACATCAAAATTGTATGAATGCAAGGTAATACTCTATGAGGTTACGTATATTGAGTCCTTGATTTCTTCTGGAGAATGGCTCTAATGAGTTAGATGAAAATCACACAATAGAGTGGAATATTTTGAGAGCGAAAAAAAAAAGAAATGAAACATTATCACATCAAAAGGAGCTTTGTTTTAGTATTTTTTATGTTAGAATATATGTTAAATATGTTGTTATGAATCGCAAAGAATTTTTTTTTCTCTGTGTAAATGATATTTCAAATCTTCTAGAACGCAATGAATGATGTGTTTCGTGTGAGAATAATGTAATGTTTAAAAATAGAAAAACATTTATCAACCTTCAATAAATAATGCAAGATTTACGACATTTTATGGACGAACAGAGTATATATTTTGTGATAAAAACTGTTCGTCCATAAAGGGTAGTAAGTCTTCCATTATTAATTTAATTAGTTCATATAATGGACGATAATTGTAATAGAATATTACTGTGATCTTCCCTTTTGTAATTATACAAAAGTTATACGCGATTTAAAACTTGGACAAATATTTCTCACGTGGACCGAACCCGAAACATGCACTTAAGTGGGTTTCCACATGTCTCAGCCATAGGCTCTCAGTCCCCGAATCACATGCTCTCCTCAACGTGTCAAGCGCGCATTTGTCACCTCATCACAGTCAACCACCCTTGCAACTCCAACCTTCCCTCTACTTCCACGCAAAATGCTTTTCTCTCTTCAGCCCGCCACCCCCAACCACCCCCAACCCCCAGTGGCGGCGGCGCTGCGATTAGCGCGTACACAAATTTGCACTTGGCGACCAGCCAGTGCCTCCCCCGCCCCTACTCGTTTCACACCTCCGTCCTCCCCCACCGCAACGGGGGTTGTGGGGGCGGGTGACATGGCTGCTGTGAAATATAGAGAGAATCCACTGCCTTCGATAAATTGCTTTTCTTGGTGAACTAATTTCGCACAGGGAACCTACGGCGGCGCGCCGTGCACTCGGGCGCTACTTCACCCGCCCACGTCACCATCTTCATCAACGCAAATGCGACTTTAACTACTCTTCTGGGGGAAAATAATGGATTTGATTTGTGTATTGACTTGTTCGGTTCCAATCCCAACTACAATATAACTTTCCTTTTTTCTGTTTCTGCTTTCTAGCACAAGTCTTATTTCGAGTATCTGTCATTGAACAGTTGTGTTCATTATAGTGTCCTCTAGTATTTATGCGCTCTAAAAATAACACCTTCCCGCTTCCCCTTATGCGAGACACAGTACTAAATTTCGTGAGTTTACACTTGATACAATAGGAGGAACAAACATTTTATATTTAATTAATTTTATATAGTATACTAGCTTATTACTTGGCGTTGCCCGGAATTTTTTTACATGTCAGACCAACGAACTCGCTCTCAGGGAACCCAGCGGGTCCAATTTTTGCTTCCGAGGCAAAAGACGCATCGGCGGCAGCGCGGTTGCACCATTTCATTAAAACGCTAATAAAGTCTAAACCATTTAAATTTTACGATTTAAAGATGTTTTGTGATCTTTGTTAAATGCACAAAACAAAAATACTATTGAAATTTATGCTAATTGATTTTTTACTCTTTGAATAATAATCTTAAGTTGAAGTATTTTAACATTCCTATTTTAATACGACTTTTTCGATAATGTAGTTAAACCTTCGAAGATAGACATGTACTACAGCGGACTTGTCTGTAGAACTCTTTGACGCGAAAAATATTAACATTGATAGTTATCCCCTAACTCCAACCGTAAACGTAAATCTCTCTTTTGAGATTTGGGGTCAAAACCATTTTCTACCTTTCTTTTCACACATTTTTCAAAATAAAAGTTAGTCGATGTTCATCATAGACGTCCTTTTGCATCCTTTTGCCAAGTTTCATCGTGATCGATGTGAGTGTTTTCGTCGTGACGCAGTAACAGACAGACAGACACGCTTTCGCTTCTTTTTTTTTGTGGGGCTTTACGTCTCATGTCGACATCAAAGGTCATTGGAGCCCTTAAAACTTGTACAGGTAGGAAAAATGTAGTTACGCACTAGGGAGAGCCAACATGACTCTCCCCGCGTGTGGGATTCTTCGAATGATTCAACCCTACCCACTAAAAACCCTCCTGATCTACAACACACCAAAACATATCTCACAACACACATCAAATGGAGGGGGGACAAAAAA
>NNCF01126313.1:821345-845275 GCA_002313205.1 Laupala kohalensis
AGTAAGTGGAAGAAATGCCGGACTCAGCTCGGGGCCCCGTGTTCGCCAAACACGTACTTACTAGATGTAAGTCCCCTGGGGGGACACGCTTTCGCGTCATGCGTTTATATATTAATATGGAGTATGGAAGTATGGATGGATTACTCATATTAAAAATGTATCAAAATTTAAAAATCAATTTTTTTATTACAATGACAATTTTACTGACTGAGTTCTCGAGAACAAAATATAATAAACAGAAATTTTGGCAACAGTTGTGGAAGAAAACGAATGGAAGCGAGGCAGAGAGAATGTTATAGGAAAATACCGAAGCAATACGGAGTTAATCATAATTGGAATGGTCTGAGTCGAAAGAGAGTCGTCAGATATAGACATGGTTACAGAATCTTCAGAAAAAGACACACAAACTGATGTAATTATTATCAACAGCTCACATTACTTCTTCGAAAGTTCTTTGTGTTCCACTGATGTATACATGGACTTTTCAAAGTACCTAAGTAAATTTTTCAACAGAATTAAATAAGTGGCATCAAAACCAGTGAAAATATTTAAGGTTATGTCTGTAGCAATTTGATACGTTTGGAGCCTGAAATCGAAAGTGATATCTTTCTTTTATCACAATGTGCTTCAAAACACGTTTTATGGTTTCGCAAGAATCTATGGAATATTGAATCGAACAAAAACAATTAGCAACCTAAATTGAAAACATCTAGTGCATAAATTCCATTTTCCCCCATATTTTTTGCTGACATAAATATTGATTATGCATTAAACAGTTAACTATAATTATATCTTCGGAATAAATTTTTGGATTTGTAACCACAACCCTCCTCTTTGTTTTCTAAAGTGTATTCAAACTAATAGTCACTCATTCACAATTTTATTAACTTCATCCCTAAAACATCTTTATCTGTTTCTATAAATGTAAAACTATCATCATACTCCCCAATACTTTGTCCCATTGCATATTTTTGTCATGTACTCACAAGAATGCGTACAATGGAAGAATTGATGGAGTTTACTTTACTACCGAATCTTGAGGCACGCCACCGATAACCTGCATACATTTCAATGTAATAGTTTTATACCTCAGTTCACGACAAAATACATTTTTCGTGTTTGAGTTTGCGTTTTAGAGAGGCATGAGAAACCCTCGAGCACAGCTCATAGAATATCAAACGCTGCACTTTTTGAAATAATTTTGATAAATGACATTGGATGATTTTCAAACATCAATGTTATCCCCTTCAAAGTAGTTCCCTTGGGCTGCTACACACCGATGAAGACGTTGTTCCCATTGTTGGAAGCTGCGCTGGAAGTCTTCAACCGGTATGGTCTTCAGTATGTCCGTTACACTGTTTTGAATGTTTTCTAAGGTCCCGAAATGACGACCTTTGAGGATATTTTTCAGTTTAGGAAAAAGGAAAAAGTCACAGGGACTGAGGTCAGGTGAATAGGGGGGCTGGGGAACCACAGGAATGCCTTTTGAGGTCAAAAATTATGTTATGGAGAGGGCAGTGTGACATGGGGCGTTGTCATCATGGAGCATCCATTTGTCAGCAATGTCTGGTCTCACGCGAATGACCCTTTTTCTAAGCCTTTCAAGGACGTCTTTATAAAAAAAACTTGGTTGACAGTTTGTCCTGGAGGAACAAATTCTTTGTGGACGATTCCCCTTCTGTCCAAAAAACAAATCAGCATTGTTTTGATCTTCGATTTGATCATTCGAGCTTTCTTTGGTCGAGGAGAGTTTGCAGAGTGCCACTCCTCACTTTGCCTCTTGGTCTCAGGATCGTATTCAAAAATCCATGATTCATCACCTGTGATCACACGACTAAAGAAATCTTGCTCATTAGCGATTCTGTCAAGAAGATCAAGACACTTGTTTTTTCGATTGTCCTTCTGCTGAATTGTGAGGTTTTTCGGCACCATTTTGGCACAGACCTTTCACATGTGCAAATGTTCACTCAAAATTTGATGAACGGTAAATCTGTTCAAATTTAATTGTTCACTCAACATTCTTAATGTTAAACGACGGTCTGATCTCACAAGAGTGTTCACACGTTCGATGTTTTCATCAGTTTTCGAAGTTGAAGGCCTCCCTGAACGGTGTTCATCTTCAACGTGTTCTCTGCCTTCCAAAAATGATTTGTGCCAGCGAAAAACTTGAGCTCGGGATAAAGAATGTTCCCCATAGGCCTGTTTTAACTTTTCAAACGTCACACTTGCCGATTCTCCAAGCTTAACACAAAATTTAATGGCACAACGTTGCTCCAAATTCCGCTGTTCCATTTTGCTTGACGCACAACCAAAACACAACTTCACTAATAGCAGTCACAAAAATCACGTAGTTAACGGAAGGAGTTGAAACTCGCACTGAACTATGGGAGGGTACTGATACACGTGCCCTATCAAGGACATCAGCGCAGCGTTGCCAGATCGCCTGTAGTGTTGCCAGTCTCATTACTTTTCTGCCTGACCTTGTATATCTACTCAAGATCATGTTTGTTTTCTTAGAGAAAATTAATTTATTATTTATTTATTTACTTATTGTCAGTCTAATTGGTTTAATAGTGGTATAGCGCTTGCTCACAGTATAGTGAACACTTTTACTTCTCTATCGTCTATAAGAGTAATGACAAGTACACCTCATGTTATGTTGGCAATACATTCGGATTTCTTGAAATTTAAATCCATCACCAACATCGGCCATCGATTCAATGCACTTGATGGCTCTTTGTGGCGCTATTCTGTTCTTCCGCATCGAGCGAAGTGTGGAACGAATGATACCTCGTGTCCTAGATTGTTGTGTTATTAACTTTTGTATTTCTTTACAATAAAAAATCGATTTTGTGACTAGTATTCCTATATTAATTTGATTCCCAGAAGTTGGCAGTTCGTGTTAGGCAGCCATATTGCATAATTTTCGGCAATGTTACTTGACTCGGAATATAGATACATAGCTGTTTCTGAAGAACATATTCCGCTCCGTCCAAGTAATCTTCTGTCCGCTTTTACCTCACGATTTGCAATATGTGCAGTATACAGAAAACTTACGTAACTCGGCTGCAACAAATATTGTGTTGAGTTACGCCCTTCGCGGTCGAGAAGCCGCCTCTCGCCGCGTCGATATTTACTACTAGAACGTAACGAGAATCTCCTTCGTTCGCTGCTCCCTAACTATACTCAAAGCCATCTTACTTTGCCTCTAAGGGAAACAGCTCTCTTGACAATGAATTATTTCTTTATTTATTGTCAGTCTACTTGGCTTGAGGTTGGTTCGGTGCTTGTGCGCAGTGTAGCCACACGATCCATTCTCTTCTTCACGGAGCATGTAGAATGAATATTACCTCGTGTCTTTAGTTTCTTGTGTTATTAACTCGTATTTCTGTAAATATTTGTTTGGATATTACTTAAATTCGTCGATGTTGGCAATTTGTGTTAATTTTTATTTTAATTTGTGAAAATTTGTAATAATTTTCGGCCATGTTACGTGGCTTGGAGTATACGTTGCCCCTCCTTGGCTCAAACTCTGCGCAAGTTGCAGGAGGATCTTCTGCGTTCACGGTTATTATTCGGAAGTAAAAACCACCTCTCGCAGTTGGCTACACTTGAGATCTTAAGTATGAAGCAACTAAGTCTACTGCACAGTTAAGGTATTAGTTCCGCTTTCGCTGAAGTCAAGTTGGCGACTATAATAATAAGGTATCTTAATAATACTAATAATTATACAATAATAATATTATATAATATAAAAATAATAGTATATAATTTAAAAATAATATATAATAATATAATAATAATAATCAATAAACTTTGTCAAAAAAGCAGTTACAAACTGAATATGACAACGTGGAGGACAATAAATTAATTTACTCTCCGAAAGAAAGCAAGGGACCATCCCATCAATTCTGGTCATGGGTCCTAAAGCAGAGGCGGATTTAACATTTCAACATACTTCTAACAATACAAACAGTTCGGTACGCATTATAGTATCAATAAAATATCAACAATTGTGTATTTAACACACAAAATGTATTTCACAACCACGTTTTACAATCGAACTAAAGAATATTCGGAAAATAGCGTTTATAAATAGCAACTATTAAAATAACACTAAATTCGATATTTCAATAAACACCTAGAGAGTCTGTATAAAAAAATACGCCTCTATCCAAAGCGAAAACGGAGAAAAATGGAGTCCAGGATGAGGCTGCGGAATTAATGTACACAACCGACGATTATCCACGAAACTTGGAAATAATCACCGAAGGATTAATTCTAATTAATTAATTAATTTTAACTCTCAACTTCCAAGTACCTACTCGCGGAGGAGAGTTTACAACGTCAACAGCCAGGTGGACATTGTGACGGACCGGGACTGGAACCCGGGATCTCTACTCTGGCCGCAGGTGTGCTATCCACTGCACCACCCGCCTCGACTCTCAAGCCCGTGCGCAACTTCCACCTGGGTCACATCCCCCTTCAGGGGATGGAATTTTATTATGTTTTAAAGTATTTTGGATATTTAGTATTACCTAATGTTTTCATATTGCAATTTACGACGGAATAATACCAAACACAATTCTCTATTTTGTCTCTCCGAACACGCCATGTCAAATATTCATTACGATTTATTACGATATTGCAGCATAGATTTATAATGTAAAGCTGTTCCTCACAATGTTTCATAAAAAAAATTGATGTGAAATGATTGTAACTCGCTTGCCGTAACAGAAGCTTCGCGAACCGCACATGACCCGTGGACTGCCAGTAGAACGCTGGTTTAAGTAATTATTTTTTTATTGGAAATTTTTTTATTGTATGTTACGAATCTCAAACTTCCACTTTTTACTGTCTCATATACGTAGTATATAGAAAGTTTTATAATCCAGAAAAAATTCTAAAGCGAGATTTCGGTGGAAATATCTGTTTTGGTAATACCTGATTCAAAAAGAGTGGTTTTTGGCATGACGTCTGTCCGTCTGTCCATCTGTGCGCTGCGATTCTGAGTAAATGGATGAATCAATTTAATTTGCATTTCGTATCCAAGGTAGAATGTACTTGTTGTCGGCGCACGTGCTCTGATTTTCTTTTTACATTAAAACGAAGGGTACTTCACATGAAGGTCAAAGTACTCTTTTGAATGTTTCTCAAAAACGGCTCCAACGATTTTAATTAAATTTTCTATACGTAAAGTAAAATTAGTATGCAATACATGCGCATCAGCAATATTTCGCTTAAAAGTTTGGTTTAGACACATTAAAATAATTTCTGTCTGCTACACTAAGACATTAGTTTACTGTTTCATGAAGTTTGAATAATATTTAGCCGTGTAAATGGACCAAACAGAGGTAGAATACACTTTTCGTAAACTGAAATGAAAGATATGGTCATGATAAAACACACAGGAGGACAGCAAACGCACTACAGATGCGAAAATATATCAATTTCTATCTGCAACGAAATTACATTCTTATAATTCTTTTGCGATATTTTTTGTCGCTCTGTTGCAGATGGAGAAACCTATATGAGAAAGTATATGCAATAGTTTTGCACCATAGTTGATATTCCGAAGTGCTAATTACTCAAGGTGTCTTTGCAATATAAAATTCCCCTTCATAAGGTAGTGTCATGGCACCGCCATTGCTACGTCAAGATCCATGGATTCAGAGGATGAATATCCTATGGTACTGAAATACTAAAAATTAAATGTAGCTATGAACTTTGGGAAAGAGAAACAATAAAGTTCAACTAGTGCTGTTGTACAAATAATATTTTCGTGGAGATGTTATAACGCAGAAAGCAAACGGATTACATGACGGAGATAAGAAGGCAACCATTTCTTCTTTTCAATCGGGTTGAATTTCAGGATGTATTTTCTTTTGCAAATGGTTTCAACCCCAGAAGGGAACTTTAGGAATATTGACTGGACATGAGGACTTTCGATATTACTTCACAGCGATAGGGTAAACGACAGACAAGACGTGTATGTCTGGACAAGGGGATGAAACTATGTCTCATGAATTGTGTGTCTGTACTCTATACGATGAGGAAAGACGAGACTACATACTCAAACAAAAGCGAAAAAGACTCTATGACATGACAGAAAATACAAAAACTAATACGTACGAAGGATCACTTCACTGATTTCGAAACTGATACCTTTTAGATATGTACACTGCGGGATACATTCAAGAATGTGACATACTAGAGATGGGAGATATGAAAGAGATTTCCATTAAGAGACGCAAGACATGACAATGTAAAATTCCATATGATGACTTTGTTATAGAAGTGGAATTAAAACGATATAAATACGTAAACAAATATAAAAAATTCCCGGTTTATCAACACACCGAAATGTAAATTAAAATATTAATTATGTTATGTTGAATGAAAATGGGGAACGGGACCGGGGTTTCTAACCCGGGACCCTGAGCTCAGCGCGCTCAGGCGCTTACCGTCTGCACCATCCCGTCTTCCATCCTCATTCAACTTGCGAGACCCAAAGACCTCTGAGGTGGTCTCGTAGAGACTACGCTCGTCATATAAGGCGACTCCCTTACCTTGTTTTGGGTCGTATTTTCCAATTCTGGATCACACACAGAAATCTCTTAGACTGTACCGACGAAGTCGGTAAGCGCATGAGAGCGCTAAGCTCAAGGTCCCGTCTCCCATTTTCATTCAACATAACATTATTAATCTGTTACCTAGCGGTGAGGTACACCGCATCTAAGAGGTTTCTATAAATTAAAATATTTTAAATTGCACATTCAAATGCGTAGTAGATATCTTCACTAGTCGATTTTAATAAATACTTCAATTCAAACTAGAAAATCCTTTGACTCTATACTACTGTTCTTTGCACAAGGGCCGCAACTCAATTTCGTTACATGTTCCCGATTTTCTGGAGAAAAAAATCATTCTGCCCAACGAACAGAGTTCATTAATAATGAATTAAATGCAAATGTCAGTCTCATGCAGAAGTTTCCTTTGATCTTTGTGCAGTCCAAGTCACATATTTGTTAATTATTTTGCCGAGAGTTCTTCAAAAGAACCTTATAAATGGATCAAAGCCGAAAAAGTAAATTTGCTTCTGTCGATTTGTGTCCATGAGATTTCGCCTACAGTCACAACATATGACCAAACTTGGTTACCCTCAGGGATCGGTTCTCTCTGCTTCTGTATTCTATTCCGCTGCTTTATTACTCTCCGACACAAATTAGAAACGGAGGCGAAAATCATTTGTCGAACGAGGGTCCTCATTTGTTTACTAGCAGTTGAAACCCGCACCTCGTCCCGCTCTCGACCCTCGCTCTATCCGCGACCGCAGAACTACTGTGCCACACAGCCACAATTTCGTTCTGAAATTAATTTCCGTAAAGGCGCACTCACTTGTTGGATATACGGACCTTAAACAAGAGAGAAACGTCAGGGGAGTTCTTATAATGTGGGATTTTTTCATAATTCCGAAAAATACTACGCGCAGTTTCTCATAGTGGTGTCAGTAACCTTTTTTTCTCTTTCTTCATTTTTTTATTCTTTTGCTTTGTGTGTTTACTTCGCGCAACTTTGCTGTAGAGTTGCCCGTCCCTGCCACGGGGAGGCGTGCGCTAATCTACTATCATATTGCTCTGCGAATGTGTGTTATTTTCTCTATGTACGTCCCAAATATCTCATTCTTCGTCTTTTTTAAATAACTAAATAAATAAATTTGTTATCAAAAAACTGTACAAAAGGGTTTGAATCCAGGCGGATTCAAAAATTTCAGCAAAACTTCCTAGACAATATAAAAAGTTAGCTGTGAGTTTTAACACTAATAGAATGTCAATATGTTTGTATTAGTCTCCATGCATGTGTTAAATTCAAGATATCCTGTCTTCTGTATTCCTTAATGTATTCAGCTCTCTCTGGTCCGTATATAGGGCAACATTGTCACAGTATGTGCTCTGAACTTTCTTCTGCTGTATTGCATTGGCATATATTGTTGTCAGTCTTCCCAAACCTTTTTAAGTAGTCTCTAAAATCTCCATGCCCTGTAAGATATTGCACTACATTTTCTTCGGTTCGAATCATTTTCTGTTTTTTCGACAAAAATAACTTTTGGGTACATCCGTTACGCGTCCTTTTGTACTGTTCTTCCATCGTATTTGCCACGCGTCCATTGGGCTCGTGTAATCGTTCTTCTTTTATAGTTATTTCTCTTGTTGTTTGTAATATATGTGGATATTTAATTTTCTGAACATACAGGACACCTGCCAGTATGTTTAGAGCAATCACCTGTAGTTGGTCATATGATTGTATCGAGTCTCCTACTCCACCAATAAGAGGCGAGTGTCCAGAACAGCTGGTCCCATGAGTGTTATGCCGTAAGTAAATATAGCTGTTATGAGAAATTACGTGTTCATAACTGACGGTTCTCTCTCTCTATTGAGGCTTTGTTCAGTAGATGACATGAGGAGAATCCACACTTTCGATTTCTCGGTTAATAGCGAGACTCCGTCTGCAAATAAATTTGATTTCCTTCCAGGAATATGTATTACTCATTGAATCCATACACATTGTTGTCTTTGTAAATGGGAAATGCTTATCTACGTTGGAGTGATGGGGGTACTATTGTCAGGAGTGATTGATACTAGGAGGAGCTGGATAGAGGAAGGAGGGTTTGCTTTTCAGTAGTCACAGCTATGCGAACTTGGACATTCATGTGAAAAGCTACACATTTTCTGGCCCCATCGGGAATCGAACACGGGAACCCGTTGGTGGATGAACGACAACGCTACCACCTGTGTGGGGCGCTGAATTCGTACACATCGCGATGAATGGCACAACTCAAAATGCTTGTATATTCAAATATTGAAAACAAACGGATGAATGACTAATACTGAAAAGAAGTGATCCTATGCAAAAAATTATTTTTAACTCAATTCGATAGGGTGATTTCTTTGCGGAAAAATATTAATTATGTACAATATACGGTGAGATTTTTGCCTGTAAGCCTTTCTCCCCCAGGGGATTTACATCTAGTAAGTACGTGTTTGGCAAACACGGGGCCCCGAGCTGAGTCTGGTATTGCTTGCACTTACTTGTGAAAGGCTCCTTCCTTTCTCTTTCCTGACCTTCCTTAGTCACCTCTTGTTCTTTTCGATCCCGACGCTATTAGGGCTACGGTATCTTTCATTTTCCTCTTTCTATTTCTTCTTTCTTTTTTTAATTTTTTTTTAATGTTTTAAGTAGTCTTGAGATATGTTGGGATTTTAGTTTTGAGTTGTAATTCAGGAGAGTTTTTAGTGGGTGTGGCTGAGTCATTCGGCGAGTCCCACACGCGGGGAGAGTCATGTTGTCTCTCCCTAGTGCGTAACTGCATTTTCCCTACCTGTACATGTTTTAAGGGCTCTAATGACCTCGATGTTGACGAGCCCTAAAACCCCACCAAAAAAAATGTAAGTCTTTCAAACACCTTTTAAATAGAACCGTGGGCTGTGTATACAGTGCCCTGGTATTCAATCTCAAAGATTGGGTAGTTGCACTTTTATTCTTAACAATTTTATTTATTTGTGATTTTTTAATGTAGTAATATTTTTAGCTTCACTGTGTGCTTTTTATATTATTAATTTACTAATGTAGTAGTTTTAAAAATATTACAACAATCGATTCACTGAGCGCCGTTGGTAACCACGGGAAACCAATGTTGTTTAGTAAAGAAAATATATAATCGAAATGACTTATACTTAAACTTTAGTAAACACGTTTTATGTTTTGATTTGTATTGTATTTAGTATTTAATTTCTTGCATACATATACATTTTCTATTCTTTTCCCTTTGCTGTCTTAGTGTGTCATTTTGTATTTAATTTTTTAAATTAATTTAACACAAAGTGTTATTATTTATGTGGAATTGGAAAAAGAAATTTGAGGACAAAATATTACACGGCGATTTTAAAGAACTCTTTTTCAATAAATCTGATAATCATATAAAAATTACGTAACTCAATATTATATGAGTTAATCTTGTGTAGAAATTCAAAACAGGAGAAACGGGACACGCGTTTTTCGGATAATACTCACCTTATTATTTTTATGAGAGATATTGATGATTCTCACGTATTCACATTCNTGATGATTCTCGCATATTCACATTCTTACGGAGAAAAATTAACCACAAACTTCAATTTCTAAATATTATTGTATCTTAATATTATTCCCTAAGAAAACTAATTTTAAATGTTTGTGTATTTAAAAAAAAATATTTTACCTGAATCATATTTTATGTCGCTTTTTTTCATAATGAAAGTCAAACCTAGAAAATCTACGGGTTTCTACAACGAAAGAGATATATGAATATCTCAATTAGTGTAAAAATTTTAATACTAATAATAATATGTCGCAACTGTTACTTTTGCATCAATTAAATTCAGACTCGCTTTTACCTCGGAGCAATTTCTTTCACATTCACAAGATCCTCGATATCATTGAATTTCTAAAATCCCCTCTTTGAACGTCTGGACGTGAGATTGGTTTAAACAGTTGAGTACACAAATAGCAATGCGACTAGCCTCCGGCAAAGCGCATGGGTGATGTTCACGCGAAGGACAAGGGAAAAGCCCTTTGAAAAGCAATTTCGCAGTTTGTGATGCGGAGTCAAATTCCTTGTTGAGCCGCAAATTCAATTAATCCGACGGAAAGCGGATCCATAAGCCATAGTCACGAGGTCACGTGATTACGAGAGTCATTGATGCGTCGGTACGACATCGAAATGCGCGACTTCACCTGAAAATACGGTGACCTTGAACACCCCCCCCCCTCCACCTGAATACACACCAAGTCGTGTAACTTTGCCAAAATCAATACTCCATACTTATTAATATATAATCGCGTGATGCGAAAGCATGTCTGTTTGTTTGTTTGTTGCTTATTCATGACTAAACCACAGAACCGATCGTGATGAAATTTAGACTATAAAAAAAGATAGCCTATGTTCGTCTAGGACATCTTAACTGACTTTTATTTAATAAATGTATGAAAAGAAAGATAAAAAATGAAGTTGAAGATAAATGTCGACGAAATCGGGGGNATATTCATTTACGCTGCCTAAACGGTTAGAGATACATGACAACTAAGAGTAGCAATATTGTTTGTCTCGAAGAGTTGTACTAAAAAGTCCGCGACAGCATCTAATGTCTATCTACTAAGTCTAATTTAAATTATCGAAAAACCGTTATGGAAAATAGGAGTGTAGAAACATTTTAATTTAAATGAGGAATTTAAGAAGAAAAAATCAATCTTCATCAAATTTAATGGGTTCTTTGTTTTGTGGGTTTAACAAAGATAAAAAACATATTTAAATCGTAAACTTTGGAAGAATCGTTTAGGTTTTACAGGCGTTTTAATGAAATGGTGCAAATCTTCATCCGCAGTTGTCTCGCATCGAAAGCAAAAATTCGACCTGCGAGACTTCCTTCCGTTGAGTGGGTTCGTTCGTCTAACAAGCTAAAGGAAAATTCCGGTCAACGCCGGATAATCAGCTAGTTACACAATATGGCTGCCCCACACGAATTGCCAACTTCTACCAAATAAGTTATGTCCAAATACATATTTATAACAGCCTATTGATCGTATAAAAGTTAATTACACAACAAAGTCGGAAAATTAATATTCGATACGCACGCTCTACGCACAACGCAGAGAATAGCTCTACAAGATCAAGTAAATTGAATTGATAGCCAACATTGGCGATAGACTTAAGTTTTGAGAAATTCGAATGTCCTTCCAACATAACGCGAAGTACCAAAATATCGTTACTTCAATGGCGAAGTAAAAGTGTTCGCTACATTGAGTACAACCTCTGTACCAACATGACGCCAGTTACACTGACAATAAAATAAATAAATATATAAATAGTTTATTGTCAAGAGAGTTGTAACAAACTGATGATGGCCACAAGGAGAACAACAAAGAAATTCACTGCGACTAATACAAAATAATACAAATAAGAACACAGTCCATTTCCGTTCATGGCTTTTTCTCTCTTAAGTTGAATTTCTCGGAGCAAAGCAACATGTCTGCGAGTATAGTTCAATATAGAAATTAGAAACAATAGGGGAAATAATTCGTAAAGTTTTCAAACTCTGTAGGTAGGTGAAGATTGTAGAATCTCCCCCAATTATGTCGGAAGCACACACCCACTAAAAACCATTCCTATGGTTTTCGTACGCGGTTTTCTCCGTTTTGTCGCAAAATCGTCAGGTTTTCGTGAACGATATGAAAAGTATTCTTCATTCAATTTCCAACACGAAAGGTTGACACTACGAGCGAGCGCGCAGGGATTGATAGACGAAACATGTGCACGGGATTCCCGTTCGCCTTCTGTTCGCCCCGAGACTTAAGTAATATAATTAATTTTTTTCTTTTCTCAGTCACACATCTGGTCAATAAATTTACATCCGAATCTATCATAATTTTCATTATTTAGTAATATCTTATTGAAAATAATGCGTAACAGGCGAAATCACCCCTACTTTACCATTTTGTCAAATTACCATCGGCAGTATACGCTTGTTGACAAATATTTGGCAAACTTATCGACACGATTCAACGCATTTATTGCAGATATAGGATATGGCAAATAAAATAACACTATTTAAGAGTGCGAAAAAATTATATCGTGGATGTTAATTTATCTAAAAATGGAACAATTATTGAAATTTTAAATCACTCATTCTTTTCAGGAAAACTGAATTTTAGTTCTCCATTTCGTCAAGAAAAATCAATACCTTGCCTTGCCCCCTACCCCAAAACCTCTCTACTATTACCATGATAGAGCTGAAACCCGTTTAACCACTTTTGCGGTAACCTTCCTATTTTGCGGTAACCAGCGTTTCCGTTTTAAATTCCCTCAGTTAAATCATGGATTAGGTAACTTACATTTTTTGTGTTTAATACTCACTGTTTCGAAAAACCAACAAGACACGTGATTGAACGATCATGTATCAAAAGAATATGCAGTGGATAATCACTTGATGTATACAATAAGTCTTTCGTTAGTACACCGAACCAACTGGATTAGTTAATTTACTAAATATCGTCCCAGTGATCCTCAAATTAAATATTTGAATAAACAACGTTTTTTAAAAAAACAATTTTTGGTGGGTTCGTCGCCCGATCTACAATTGGACGCGTTGTGTTTCCACTTGCAGAAAAAGTGTGGAAGGAGGCACGGGGCGCGTGTCTCGCTTGTTATTTGTGTGACGTCACAGCGGCAATGGCGACTGCGGCGGGGAGTTAAACCCCACGTGGATGGAAGAACCGCAAGGGAAACAGTACTGTCCGCTGGTTTCATAGAGTCAGGCGGGCGGATACAATTGTCAAGACCATAACCGGTTACGAACGGTTCCATAGAATCATATTGAATGCTCGGTATCGGGTGAACTCCAGGTGAGAGTAATATTGTGTGTTATATCCGGTGACATATTATGTCAACATGGATAGCGTTTTCAATTGCTCTAAGCCTACGTGTCTTCCTTTCGGAAAATTTTGTATAGAAGAGGTGCAAATATTGATATCAAGTTCAGTGTATTGGGAAGATAAGTTTGACTTTTGTATTTCTGCGTTGGCAGGGTCAACGATGTATTTATCTGTTCTCAGAATTATGTAACTTTCTCGAAAATTATGCAATATGACTGCCTAACACGACTTGCCAACACCTAATATCTCAATTATATACAAATAAATGTTAATAGTAGTCACAAAAGCGACTATTTGTTGTAGATAAATAAAAGTTAGTAACACAACGAACTAAGGCGCGATATTATATTCGTTCCACAGAAGAAAGGGAATAGCGCCACAAGAGCAAGTGAATGAAAAAATGTTATCAAAAAATACATTGCTTTTCATGTGCCGTAAGAATTAGCGTTGTGGCTTAAAATTCCACAAATAACGATTATAAGATGTGGTAATGAGATATGTGATTATCCAGCGACATTGCTTCATAGTGTTTCGACTAGCATTTAAAAATTTACTACTACAAAACTAGTGAGTCAGCTCAGTGGCTCAGTGGGTAGAGCACTGGTTGCCGAGTTGCTGGTTGGATGGCCGTGGTTTGATCCCCGGTGAAGTGGGGTATTTTTCATTATCACCTAGACATCCAGGCTGACTCCCTGGCCTACTCGGTCTGCTTTAAAATGAGTACAAGGGTCTACTTACTTGCGGAGTACCCCAAGGATCAATTCTCGGCCCTATACTCTTTTTATTATATGTGAACGACATGTCATCATCCACATCAGATTGCAAAACGGTTATTTTTGCTGATGACACTAATTTACTGTGTAAGCACGCCAATGCTCAAAAAGTTTTGTCTAACCTTTAGACTTGGTTCCATGCAAATCGTCTCATTGTAAGCACTGACAAAACAGTGTCTATGTCATTTCACAATAGTAATACAAAATCTTTACCCCAGGTTTCTCTTTCTTTAAACGGAACACAATTAAAAACTGTTACGAATATAAAGTTGTTATTATTATTATTATTATTATCCTGCGGTCACAACCGGTCGGAGCGAGACGCTGACCACATCTAGTGCCGAGGTCAAGTAATTGCGTAACTCCACCGTCCGCGAACCCCTTGGGCATCTCCGGGCTCTGTTCGGGAACAGTTTGACTTTGATAAAGATAGTAATTATAAATTTAAGGGAAAGGAAACAATTGAGCATTTATTGTGGGACTGCAAACTTTTTGGGTATGAACGACGATTTTGGGTACGGTGAACTTAAGAAATAAGAGTACCTTGATTGACAGGAGGGATGAATTTGAATTCTTCTTATATTGAACGAAGATTGAAAATTTAAAAGACGCATCGTGAATTTGATCATAATGGTTAGAAAATTTTCACGACGCTGGTAAATGTTTGAAGAATAGAGAAATAAAATATGTAAAACCCCTGGAATTACTATGTTGGGAGTAGGGTTTATAGTGTACAAAATAAATAAATAAATAGCATTTATCAATTCCGATTTTGAGTTGCACATAAATCACACATGAACAAAGCTGCTGCTATTCATAAATATGCAAGTATCGCTAGCTTAATGAAATACGATTAGCAAACTAAAATTCGAGCTTACCCAAAAGTTTGACGATGACAGTAGAAGCGTATATTCAATACCCATAGCGATATGATTCAAAATCTAATTTTACGAGAAATGTTCATTTCTGTAAGTGTTTGCGAATCAGTTTCTTTCTCACGAACATGTGTTGGTCATTCAATCCCCTCGTCCTACCCTCAACCCACCCTTTCGCACCCTCCAATGAAAATAAATCCTTTCTGTCTCTGCACTTCATTGAAAAAAGAAGGAAAAAAAAAGCTTTGAAAACATCTCACGTGAAAACGACGGGGTTTCGGCACATTCGCTATAAATCAGCGTTTTCCACTTTTTTCTTTTTTTTTTGCGACGAGGATTTAATCCGGAGTAATGCGGGATTGAAAGCATTCACGCCGAAACGTACACCGTACGAAGCCCCCGCGAGAATGCGGAAAGAATTTTTGCTAATGAACGGTTGCAGATCGCTGTCACAAACCCTGTGTTTTCGTATCGCGAAAGATTTCATCCCCAATTTAGTACAACGGGAGTACAAAATATTTATATGTAGAAGTAATGATTTGAGTTTAAGTAGCAAAATTGTTTACGAAAAACAATTTCAACAAAGTATTGTTTTTTTTATGCGTTTCGCTCAGGTGGATCTGATGTTGCCTCATAAATTGTCTCCCAGGTATCACTCCTTGAGTCTCGTACTTCACTGATTGTTACGCAAAAGTGTAGGAAATTAATATTCCGAATCCAACACAAATGTTTCAGGCTTATTTCCAGGACACTACCAACTTTATACAATGTACTTACTACATTTCTTTAAAAAACGGCTGCATAAAAACGTAAAAAATAAATGGTTATAATCAATTTTCGCGATAAAAGTTTTCCAAAAAGTTTAAGAAGTAATAGCGTTGGTAGAATTAAATCACAAAAATATTTTAAATCGGAAAAAATAAACAGAGAGAGAGATGTAGTACTTATTGTGATTTCAACGTTAGAAAAACATACCTCACCGGCCATTTAAATGATATATTTCCAATTATAATCGATGTTGAAATACATCGCGTCTTATGGAGAAAACACTTATTTACAGACTAAGACGAAACTTTAAACCACGAAACTGATGGAAGTTCACTTCGATTTGTAGTAAATGTTCCTTTGTAGTATTTTTTACGTCACTTTAATCTAAAGGTCACCGGACATTTCAGAAAGATTTTTTACTTTTTCCTTTTGAGGTAAAAGATGAGACATGAATCACAAAACCATAACGAACGGCGCTTCCATGTTTGTACTTGCTCCTCTTGAGCAATTCAAACTAGTCAAATGAGTTCCTGAATATTGTTAATGCTGTATTATTAACTGATAGAAATTAACTCGTTTTTTTTCATCATAATTATTCATACTGTTGTCTTTTATAACAATTAGAAAAAAATAAAGACAACAATTATGCATCTCAATGATCTGACTAACTTGGATTAAGGGCTGTTCCCACCTTAATTCGGGGTTACTATACTTGTGTAGTTATGTCGAAATGAATCAAATATTGTTACAAAATTGCGCATCCCGGAAAATCATCATAGATGTCTCAATGACGTAAACTTGCGACCTCAATACCTGATCTCACTACAGTCAGGTCGAGACTTCGAGATAGCTCGTAACACACATTGAATATAATATCATATACTTGGAAAATGATAATTCCCTCTGTGGCATATATTGCATTTACATATATTGTTGATTTATTAGTATAAGTAATTTATGAAGAATGAATACTCTCTTGTAACATGGTCACGACTCCCTTACCGATAAAACAGCTAATTCTTTATTCTATTAATATGAGGTATTGTTTTCACGAATACAAAGTATATTTTGGTATTATATAAATAAAAAAATATTCCTGTGTAGTTTGGAGGAGAGGTTGGAATGCTACGGACAACAGGTATTTTATTCCTAAGCAGGACAAACATCCTCTTGACTGGTATAGCAATGTGGCTGTGGGTGAAGTACTGTAGTAATGTTGGTGAGCACGACTCTGATTAATGCAAGAGCTACAGTATTTCCATATTCTGCATTTTCACGTGAATTGAACAAACAAATAAATAAATTTATTTTGGTAGCAGCTCATGTAATTTTCGCTCATTAACGTGGAATGTAATTTTATATATTTATTTAAACGTTCAATAGCTTTTAACTCGCTTTATTTATTTTATAATTATTTCTCTAAAAATGATGCAAGTATTTTTATATTTTGCATAATGATATTTCTGAATTAATGTATCAGTTAAATGAAACAATACTCTGTCAATTTGAAATTTATTTATTTGACATTTATTGATATATGCGACATTTTGGATTATATGTCTCTTACTTAACACGGAATGCAGTATTTAAAAAATATTAAATAATTAAATTCAAATTGGAAATAATTTTGTGGTAAAGCAAATTGTTGAATATGCAAAAACATTTTTCAATGCTACGCAAGAATAGCATTGTTTGAAATATATATCTCAAAATACACGATGTGAATATTGTAATGTTGTAATATTGCAAATGTTTATTAAAGAGAAAATGTTCATTGTTACTTGTGTGCGACTTTCTCAGATTTTTGCTTTTTGATAAAAGAAACAACCCTTCGATTCTACAGTCAACTGCAGATAATCACATTCACACAAAAATGAAATTCTTCTTTTCTTCTCTCCCGTAGCAAATATATATTATCGAAACTTATTTCAGTCAGCTAATGGTTAATTAATGGTTTTTGTTATAATAATAAAATATATTTATTGCGCTCGTTAAAATATTTATTGAGATTGCTCCTTTTGCACAACGCTTCTCATTATATTTATTATAATTATTATAATTAATTCATAATATTTATTATAATTAATAATTTAACATTAAGGAAATAAAAACCCCTTTGTATTCCGATACGCGTGACTGATAGGCGTTTCATGTAAATGATGAATGGATCCAGTACCCAGGTTAGGAAACTCACAATTAAAAATTATTTTGTTTCCTTGCTTCAATCATATTTCTCACTGTTTTTTATTATGAATCACTAAGGAAATGAAAGAAAATATTTCATTCTAGTAGTAGTGTTGTGAGTGGTTAGACTCACAACATAAAGGAAATTGAGTAAAGACCCAATCGTTTCATTCTATAAATAAAGTGCACAGAACAGATGTTCATTTTTCCAAAACAAATTTATTTAACAAAGAAAATATAGATCTGGGTGGAAATGGTGTATACAGGTGTGATAGACGAACGGGTGGTGTAATGGTTAACACCCCTGCGATCGAAGCAGAGGTCCCGGGTTCGATTCCCGACTCGTCGCCATTTTCACATATCTTGTCCACGTGTGGAGAGGTTACTCCGAAGAAATATGTACAAAGAAAATATAGTCATTTTGGTTACAGTTTGTAAACCAATAGTACATAAACACCCGTTAACCGATTAATAATAATGTTGACCCAACAATAATAATTTTACATAAACATCACTACTGTGATCATATAACAATTTTGATATGCTACTGAGCAGCATGTTTCCTTTATTGTCAATGACAAAAAGAATTTAAATTAATTTAATAATAATAATAAAGTTATTGTCAAAAAACAGTACAGACTGCGTATGACCACGTGGAGGACAATAAACTAATTTACTCTCCAGAAGCAAGCAAGGGACGTATTCCATCAATTCCGATCAAGGGCCCTAAGGCAGAGGCGGATTGAAAAATTTCAGCAAAAGTTCCTAGATAAGATAAAAAGTTAGCTGCGAGTTATAATACATATATAATGTCAATATGTATGTAATTTTACGCAAAAAATTACATGTACATGTTATTATCGAACTATAGATTATTCTGAGTATAGTGTTTAAAAATCATAAGAGTTGAGAAAACACTAAATTCAGGATTTATTGTTACAATAAACACGCCCCTAGACAAAGCCTAGAGAACCTGTATAAGAAATCCGCTTCTACCCGAAAGAAAAACGGAGAAAAACCCGGGCCAGAATGGGGCTACAGAATTAATGCACACAACCGTGCCAAAGTTTAAATTTAAGAATCAAACTAAATAATACATATAAAGAATTTCTGAATTTGAAAAAAAACTTCGAGAATGACTTTACCTTTTTGAATATCCTTGTGATAATTTAATCTTAAAAATGTTCATCATCAGCAACTCGTTCAAGAACGAAGCCTTGATGCGCCCAATATATATTGACATATGCTCCTAATAATATGCTATCTTCGGAAGAGGAGATGAAAATCGGTTTCATAAAAGTTGTCTTCACAGGTCTTATACGCAGATTCTTCTCACTGTTGTTAGTTGACTGAACCCCCCAGGCAACTTACATCTAGTAAGTACGTGTTTGGCGAACACGGGACCCCGAGCTGAGTCTGACATTACTTCCACTTACTTGTGCGAGGCTCCTTCCTTTCTCTTTCCTGACCTCCCTCGGTCACCTCTTGTTCTTTTCGATCTCGACGCTATTAAGGCTAGGGTATCTTTCATTTTCCTCATTCTTGCTTGCTTACTTGCTTGCTTGCTTGCTTCCGGAGAGTAAATTAGTTTATTGTCCTCCACGTGGTCATACGCAGTTTGTACTGTTTTTTTGACAATAAATTTATTATTATTATTATTATTAAATTTTAAGTTGATTGCTTTTCCTTCTTAAATTATTCTCTTTATTTGAAGTATTTTAATACTCGAATTTTTAATAACGTTTTTACGATAATGTACGGAAACCTTTGTAGATAGACATTACGCAGTCGCAGACTTCTTTTGTAGAACTCTTTGAGGTAAACAATATCACCCTTCATAGTTGTCACCTATCTCTAACCGTTTAGACAGCGTAAGTGAATATACCTATCTTTTTTTTAGATGTAATCAACTTTTACGGTCAAAACAATTTTCTATCTTTTGTGTCCATGTATTTTTTCTGAAGTTAGCCCATGGTCATCCCGATCAACTTAACTATATTCTTGACAAATTTCCTCATGATCAATCCAGTCGTTTAGTCGTGATTAAACAGACACACACTTTCGCTTTACACATTTATATGTTAGTAAGGATTAGTCGCTGTAAATTACTTTGTTGTTCTCAAGGTGGTCTTGGGCAATTTGTAACAGCTCTCTTTACGGTAAATTATTAATTTATTTGTTTATTTATTGCCAGTCTAATTGACTTGGTGTTGGTATAGCGCACCGTTTAGCCAACACTTCTACTTCGCCGTCATCCCTAGGAGTAGTACTATTTCAAAGTCGCGTTAGGTTGGCAGTACATTCGAATTCCTGAAAACATAAATCTATCGCCAATACGTGCTCTTGTGGCGCCATTCACTTTCTTCTGCATCGAGCGCGTGGAACAAATATTTCCTTGTGTCTTTGTACGTCGTGTCATTAACTTGTATTTCTTTACAGCCAATAGTCTCTTTTGTGACTACTATTTATATTTATTTGGTTATACCTTTAATTCGTAGAAGTTGGCAATTCGTGTTAGGCAGCCATATTGCATAATTTTCAGCAAAGATACATGATTTGGAGTGTACGCTACAACAAACAAATTCTCAATGTAGAGCAGCCTATCTCAGCTCGAAACCCTTTTTTTGTTTTACATCTCCTCTCTACGCCTCGAACGTTAATCTAACTGTCAATGCGTCAGCAACTCTCTTGAAGCGGCGGCGTACCACAGAGCTCTCTCTTCAGCAGTCCTAAATATGCGCTCGCCTCTGTTTACATAAACTCTCCGCCGAGCCATAAATTATGCCGTCGTCCAGTGAAGGCGGCAAGGGCCAGGAAAGGGCCACGAGCCCATCAGAGGATGTGACGTCACGCGTTTGGGCTGTCAATCGAGCGAGCGGCGCGGCAGCGGCGACGTGGCGTTTAACGTCACGGCGGCGGAACTGCATGCTTGGAAGCTGGAGATACGCGCTGCTGCTGAATATGGAGAGAGCGCCTACGGAGGATTTCCGTCGCGAATTAATGTCTGACGGAGCCGTTTCTCCCTCGGGGGTTTCCCCCGTCTCCCTCCCTCTTTCGCTTTGCGTTCAGCAGTAATAGACCCAGCGACCGTCGCCTTCGTATTGGAATCAAGACCGGATTGTGCTGCTTTACTCCGATGTCTGATTCCAGTTTATTAGTCGGTCTAGAGCGATAGAACCGAAATTTACGACGATCGTGCAGCTCCGAGAAATAACGACATCTCTGTATTTATTTAACTCCAAATAAAATATTATCCACCACAGAAAAAATTATCAATATTTACCGTGCAAGGAGTCCTAAAATACTTTTATGTGACATGATTCGTAAGAACGGTGGTCTATACCGGGTTCTGTAGTCTGCTTGGGTTTCGAAGTGAATATGCAACTAAGGCCCGATTTCACAAAGTTCGTTTAATGCCTTAAACGAAATTTTCTGTGCAGTAAATCGTGATTATCGAAATGCGCGTTACACCACCTTCGATTTACGTGAAAATCGCGATTTACTCTTAAACGCTCGGGGACTTCTTCAGTACTGCAAGAAATACGACGTCCATTTTGCTCGTTTTCTGTAACTCGATTTATAGGTTATGTTCAGTGGCACGAGGGAGGTCCACTGTCTGTCTCTTATACACNTATTTAGTCATTTGTCTTACCCACAATACACTGCAAAACTACTGCCAACCTAGAGAATTCTTCAGAAACATTGATTAACATAATCGACGGTTAGTTTTGCTTGGTGAAACGCATAAAATTTAATCACGATTCCATTTACCTAATCACGTTTAGTGAAATCGCGATTATTCTGCATTTGGTGAAATTGGACCTAAGAGATAAATTCATGAGATGGGTATATTCCTCTCTGGTTCCACGTGTATTGCGTAAATAAACTAGTTCATCGTTCGCCAAAGTCCTTTCCATTTTGTTCCTAGATGCAAGCGCCCTCTTCCAGTGTAAATCTCGTTAAGATCGTCTAATTCACGTGTCTTGTCGCTAAGATTGAAAAAAGAAGTAGACATACATATTTTTAATAAATTTATAAATTTATTGTCAAAAAACAGTACAAACTGCGTATGACCACGTGGAGGAAAAAAAACTAATTTACACTCCGGAAGCAAGCAAGGGACCATCCCATCAATTCCGATCAAGGGCCCTAAGGCAGAGGCGGATTCAAAAAATTCAGCAAAAATTCCTAGATAAGATAAAAAGTTAGCTGCGAGTTATAATACTAATAGAATGTCAATATGTTTGTAATTTTAAGCAAAAAATTACATGTAAGTTATTATCGAACTATAGATTATTCTGAGTATAGTGCTTAAAAATTGAAATAACACTAAATTCACGATTTATTGTTACAATAGACCCGCCCCTAGACAAAGCCTAGAGAACCTGTATGATAAATCCGCCTCTACCCGAAGGAAAACCGGAGAAAAACCCGGGCCAGGATGGGGCTACAGAATTTATGTACACAAACGTGCCAATGTTGAGTACACATAAAACTAAATTAATATGAGCCATAAGACAACACAATCATGCAAGAAAATAGTTTTTGAAATTGTTATAAGTTGTTTAAAAAGTACTACAGCAATGGCGTGATAAAGCACAAGACGAATTTAACTTTTGTTAAAATCAATAAATTCTTTTACAGTGTAGAAGCACTGGTGCAGGAGGTAGTTTTTAACCGCGGATTTGAAGATATTCAATTTCATAATATCTTTTATATTCTTGGGCAGGGAATTATATAGAACGATTCCCGAATGGTATGGTCCCTTTTGGCAAAGAGTGGTTGACACTCTAGGGCGATGAATATTACTACTATTGCGTGTATAGTGTTCGTGAACGAGACTGTTTCGTATAAAGAAAGGGTGGCCTGCTTCAGTAATTCGGTCATAACAAACACGACATTCATAAATATAAATGCAGGGAAGTGTTAAGATATTTAATTCCTTGAATAAAGGTTTACAAGAGTTTCGGGGGTGAGATTTACAAATTATCCGAACTATCCTCTTCTGAATTCTGAAAGTTTGAATACTCTGACCGGAATTACCCCAGAAGGTAATGCCGTAACGTAAATGGGAGTAAACGTTTGCAAAATATACGCAACGGGAAATACGTGGACTAACTGCGTTAACTAAGATTCGGAATGCGTAACACAATTTGCTTAATTGGGAATTAAGATTGTCAATGTGACAATTCCATTTGAGGTTGTCTTGAATATGGAGACCTAAGAATTTTGTATTTGTAACAGTTTTTAATTGTGTTCCGTTTAAAGAAAGAGAAACCTGGGGTAAAGATTTTGTGATACTATTGTGAAATGACATAGACACTGTTTTGTCAGTGTTTACAATGAGACGATTTGCATGGAACCAAGTCGAAAGGTTAGACAAAACTTTTTGAGCATTGGCGTGTTTACATAGTAAATTAGTGTCATCAGCAAAAAGAACCATTTTGCAATCTGATGTGGATGATGACATGTCGTTCACATACAATAAAAAGAGTATAGGGCCGAGAATTGATCCTTGGGGTACTCCGCAAGTAAGTGGCTTTGTTTCTGAAAGACAACGCTGAAGTATTTTATTTTTAGTATAGGATATTTCGACCTGTTGATATCTATCTTTTAAATAAGAAGTTAGCCATTGATGTGGAAGTCCACGAATGCCTAAAGAATGCAATTTGGAAAGGAGAATTTCGTGATCGATGACATCGAAAGCTTTGGATAAGTCAAGAAAAAACACCCTGAGGATTTTCTCCACGGTCAAGAGATGTGGTACTTTCGTTTAAGAAGGAAAATATGGCGCTTGTAGTGGAAAAGGATTTCCTAAAACCGTGTTGATCATCAGAGAGAATGTTATTTTTTGATAAAAAAT
>NNCF01126313.1:845834-880065 GCA_002313205.1 Laupala kohalensis
GGTGGTTGGTTATAGCGTTTTGAAAGATAATATAAACGGCGTTTGTTTTTTGAAGAAATTCTTATCCCTTGGGTGATCCATCTATTGTATTTCTTTGTGTTAATTAACTTGCGTTTTATGGGAAAGCTAGAGTTGTAATGTTTTAGGAATATTGAGATAAATACATTGAATTTGTCGTCGGTGTTTTGGCAATTGTAAACATCTTTCCATGTTTCTTCACGCAAATAATTTATAAATATGGATTTATTTATATCATTAAACTCTCTTGTAAATTTGTAATAATAAATAAATTTGTCAGAAAAGCAGTTACAAACTACATATGATCACATGGAAGACAATAAACCAATTTACTCTCCGGAAGCAAGCAAGGGACCATCCCATCAATTCCGATCAAGGGCCCTAAGGCAGGAGGATTTAACATTTCAGCACTTTTCTCCGAAGATAAGAATAAAAATAGTATTAAATAAAATAAAAATTTCACAAGTACTTATTATTATCGAACTATAGATTATTTGGAAAACAATATATAAAATCCGCGTCTACCCGAAGGAAAACTGACGAACAGAAACCCGGGCCACAGAGTTGATATACCGTTGAACCGTTCCAAGGTTGAGTAAGGATAAAAACTAAACTTACATAAATAATAAAAACATTTTGAAAGTATTAAAGTAATGACATGATTAAGTACAAGATGAATTGACGCGTTTAATATTAAAATGATAATTTTAAAAATTAATTGGTGATGAAAATTGAAACTAATATTAACTTTTATTAAAATAAACGAATGCTTTTTCAATGTGGGAGCAATAATGCAGTAGGTAGATTTTAACAGCGGATTTGAATAGATTAACTTTAACAGTATCTTTTTTGTGTTTTGGGAAGTCTTTATATGCAACAAAACCTGAATGATACGACCCTTTTTGACCAAGAGTGGTTGACACTCTAGGAGAATGAATATTATCCCTATACCTCTATAGTTTTCATGTGATCAGTTTATCCGGAGCAAATCTCTTGAATTCATCGAATGTCTGTCAACTGTTATTGGAGCACAATTATCAGGACGCTTTGTCGATTGTCTAAAGTGATTAAAAATTTCAGGGCTTCTAAAACAGTTTTTTTTATTCAAATCCGCTTAAATTTGCCTCCATTTTTTTACCAGATGTAATGGATATAGTTTTATATCTTGTGTTAACATTGGCAGCTTTTGTAAAAGTACTTACTTATTACTTAAGATGAAGCTTCTCCAGAACGTGAATCAATACCACATTTCAGTAAATTTAAGTTTGATATAATGCAGTTGGTACGTCACCTCTGTATTTAAGTTCCGCTCTAATTCGAAATTATGAAGGACGTAAAACCTCGTAAACAACATTGAAAGAATCTAGTGATGGAAAACACTTCATTGCTCATTGTACTTTCTCGTAAACGTTTCTCCGTCTGCAGCATACGCTCACAGTCTGTGGTCTGCAGCGCAGGAGAGTGAGACAAAATGCTACAGAGAAAGGGTCTTCTTTCTTCCAGTGCTCTCTTCATGCTCAAAGTCGCTAGATGAACTTATTACTGTTTATTATTTGAAATTCGAAAGTAAAATACATATTCAGAATGTTATTTCAAAACATATAACGACGTATCATTCTTATAAATATCATAAAAGTGTTATGTAAATGTAATTTCGTTGTAGACAGAAATTGATGTATTTTCGTATTTGCAGTACATTTGCTGTCCTCCTATGTATTTTATCATTATCATATCTTTCATTTCAGTTTACGAAAAGCGTATTCTACGAATGATGGGTCCATTTACACGGCTAAATATTATTCACGCCTCTTGAAACAGTAAACTAATGTGTAAGTGTAGCAGGCACAAACTATTTTACTGCGTTTATTCCAAACTTTCGTCCTTCGTTCATCGTAATGTCGTAAGTTTTGAATTATTTATCATATGTACTTTAGTGCAGAACTATTGGCTATAGGTTATTTAAATCAGTCTACGAAAATAACGTAAGTCTTCGGTTATCTTATTCCCAACCGTCTTTCTTTACTCACATGATCTCTACAATGAGTACACAACGCGACTTATTGTTTCCCAGCGTTTTTGCTATGTTCAAGTTCCTTCTTTTGTTTATCAAGCGGAGTTTGATTCACTATTATTTTGACAATTGAACACGACAAAACCTTTTTCAATGGAAATCCGAGAAAAATTCTTTATGCTCTAAATTCAAAACCTGAATTTTCTGAAGAAGTGGGAACTCAGTAATCTATGTAACGACAACTGCCAGGTGAAAATTGAGACGGACCGGGACTGGAACCCGGGAATTCAAGTCTTGGTCGCAGGTGTGCTGTCAGCTGCACCACCCATATTCCNTTGACGTTGCAAGCAATCCAGCACGAGTAGGTACTCGGACGTTGTGAGTTAAAATCAGCAATCTATGTTTTAAAAAAGTAAATTATTTAGAAAGTCTGTTGCGTGGGAATCAGAAAAAGTAATTGATGAAATTATTTGATATATCAAAGGACTTTTCTGAATATTTATTGGAATTCAAATGCCAAATATGTTTAATATTGATAAATTACAAGAGCAGATAAACAATTAAAATTGGCCGCTAATCAGGAGATGTGAATCTTCACTCGCATGACTGTTGACTATGAAGCTTACTAATGTGTCCGCCCGAGTTCGATTGCGTTACGTGAGGAGGAAGGACGATTGTGAGGTTATGTGAGGCGGAAGGACATTGAATCCACTGAATGAATCATCTACGTGACCGAATCGCAGAAGCAAAATTATATAAATGCTCTCAAGAACATTGTTTTCAAGTACATAACCTAAATGTGAAATTTAGGGGTCTTAATTATGAGCTTAAGTTTTTTTTCTGTGTAATGTGTGTGTTCCTTCTGCCGGGATNGATTTTTAAATAATTCATGCATATTACCTTGTACATATTTAGACTCACTGAATAGTGTGTGTATTTTTATAGGCGTTCTTCGTGCTATTTAACTTTATGACGCGAAAATAGAAGAAGAAAAAATGTGGAAACTAACATATTAATTCATAATATTATATAAGAACCCCGAGCAATGCCGGGCAAAAACAGCTAAAAATGTCCAACCAAGCTGTTGACTGGTGTTTCAATTATGTCAATTCTCAGCAACTTTTTCTATGTTTCATTTGTGAATTGTTTTAAATTTTGAATGTCCAGTTTTACGTTTCTTTTTAATTTTCGGACAACGCCCGGTGGTTCAGGTTGTATGTAAACAATAATCCAATGTATTACATCACTTAGATATTGAATAAGTCTAGGAATAAATCAATCAGACATTTCACTTGCTCATATTGTATAGGACTTCTTTGTTGACGGTCAACCTGTGCATACGTTGAAGAAGGGGCTGGTTAACAGGGAGTGAACGTTCGACACCTTCACAACGATCAATAATCAGTAGATGTGTTTTTTACTTCAACATTGTTAATTCTGTTTCTATTCAAAAGTTTCTACTTGTTTTTTATCTACAAGGCGTTGTGTATTTCACAGAAATGTTTTCTCTTAATTTTTAAGTATGGACTTGCGATTAAATGGGGTCAGGTTGAATAAATTACGTAATCTTAGATAACAATGTTGGTAATTGGGTCCATTCTGTAGTTTACATATATATATATATATATATATATATATATATATATATATATATATATATATATATATATATATATATATATATATATATATATCACACAAAAAAAGACACATTTTCAGGCATTTTGTAATCTTTTTCGGTAGCTTTTGGCAATTTTCAAGTTGACTCACCACACGTCGAGAGACTTGNTGCAAGTGAAATGTGTGATTGAATAATCCAATGTATTCCATAGTGAACTCGTATAATCAAGAATGTACTAGAAATAGTGCCTGGTCATGTGGAGGTCAATGAATTAGTTGAGGTCTCTTCTTTGGGAGCAACCTAGTTGCAATCCCATCATTGAAGGTCTTGGTTTCATTCTCTGTCCTTCTGTTTCTCACCCTAAAATTCAAAAACAAAAAAAATCTACCCCCACCCCCTCTCCCATTTCTTTACGCTTTACCGATTCCGCATTTGCGATTGGTCCAATGCGTTCAACTATCCCTTGTTTACATGTTCGGAGCGTTTACGCAGAACGTCAGAGTGGAAACTGGCCATTATACACAACAGCGGAGCGGCAAGACCCTTTAGCGTCCGGCGCTCGTTACTATATTTGCACACAAATACCAAGACTGTTTTATTTGGACCAAAGCAAAGACTGTGTGTTTGTGTGAAGCATAATAGACCTCGAATCCTCAAAGAATGAAAATATACGGAATCCCTCTCATAGTAGAAATTTTAATCGTTAGTACACGGTACTGTTGATGAGTTACCAGTAAAAATGAATCCAAAAATGTATTATTAAAAAAAACGGTTTTTTGATTACTTTTTCTTTACTCGTGCAAAAGTGCTTAAATTAAGAATATCGCAAAGAAACGTTACATTCAAGCTTCTTTTTACGAAGTTAATATGTGTCAAGCATATTTGTATTATTAAAACGAACTTCAAACCCTTGCGAACCCTTCATCATCCCGTGCAAACAGACGTGAAGAAATGATTCTTATACGTCTTCGTATTGGCCACTGCTACCTTACCCATGGTTATCTCTTACGCAGTGAACCTCCCACCGTCTGTGAAACTTGTAACACAACACTTACCGTGCAACAAATATAGTACCAGCCGACGGCGACACAATCTACCCAATAGTTTGAACTTTATGCTGAGACAAAATGAACCGATTTTGATACGTCTTTTTAGATTCCTTCGGGAATGCGGCCTCTCGAACAGTATCTGATTTTTCTCCATGTGTTATTACTCAAATCCATAACTCGAAACGGGGCTCCTCCCACAAGTCCTCGGGAGGGTTTGAATTTAAATCATCTCTTTTTCCCCTTTACTTTTTATCTCCCTAAATTTTTTTTTTTTCTTATTGTCGGTTTTTATATTTTATTTTATTTTTTATTACTATTATATTTTGAGATACTGTAATTCAGGAGGGTTTTTTTTGGGTATGGTCGATTCATTCAGCGAATCCCACACGCGGGGAGAGACATGTTGGCTCTCCTTAGTGCGTAACTGCATTTTCCCTACCTGTACAGAATTTTAGGGTTCTAATGACGTCGATGTCGGCGAACCGTTAAACAACACAAAAAAAAAAGAAGTCAAACCCTTGCCTTTGGTCATATACTGATAAAACTTTAAGAATGTTACATTATTATTTCATTATTAGGAATTTTTCTGATTGATTGATTTTACTTACTCTTATAGGATACGCATTAGTACACTGAATCATAAGGTTGGCGAGTTTTTTATAAGTAATTAATCTCGAATTACAATTAATTATGTTATGATGAATGAGAAAGGGAGATGGAACCGAGATTCGAACTCGGGACCCTGAGCATTACGTGCTCATGCGCTTACCGACTGCGTCATCCCGTTCGTTTCCGGGCTCAATCTACCGTTAACATTCAACTGGCGAGACCCGCAGACGTCGGAGGTGATGTCGTAGAGACTGCGCTCCTCGCGTGAGGTGACTCCCTTCGGAAGTACTTTGATCAGGGTCAGTATTATCCAATTCTGGAGTTCACAAATACATAGAAATCTCTTGAATTACGGAACATAAATTAAACATTAAATCTCTTAGATAGCAATTTAAGAGATTTCTATGTGCTCGAATTACGATTTATTTTAATAGTTACGATTTAAAAATAATATTTACCGAAAAATATATAGTTTGATAATAATACGTACTTGTGAATTGACATTTTTTCGTTCTGTTGAATACAATGTTGTTGGTATTCTTTTTGATATTATAACTCGCAGCTAACTTTTTATCTTATCTCTGCCTTGATCGGAATTGATGGGATGGTCACTTGCTTGATTCCGGAGAGTAAATTAGTTTATTCCTCCACATGATAATTTTTGACTATAAATTTATTAATTAATAGTAATCGTATAAATTTTCGATCAAGAAATTTCCAGGTGTTAATTTTGGAATTAGAAAAAGATATTTGTGTTTTATTTGGAATAAAAAAAATAGTGGGATTACGTTGTGTGCATTGGGGAAATATTGGGTGTATATATTGGGGAAGCTGAGTCAATCTTCTCCCTTGGATTGTGGAGCTCCTCCACTGTTCGCGTATCGGTATTTAATAATATCGAGAAAGCCAGTCACGCGCACCGCTATTCAGCGCTACACCCTCTGAAGCATTTCGTTTTATTGGGTTGTAATGAGTCTGACATGGAGAGTACAGTTATGGCTTCGTTGTTTTCCAAATATTATCGTAAACGAGAGATCAATATCAAATTCCTTTAGGGCATATTTTTTATGACGATGCTATAAAGAGATCATTATTCTGATAAGGAAATGTTTTGTGAAACCGTCAAATGTGATGTAATATTTTCAAGTTAAATAAATAAATATTTCTTAAGGCAAATTAAGTTAACTAAATCTTTCAAGTTTCATAATTCGTACAAACAAATCAAAAAATATATTACGATATATTTTGTAGCTTAAAAAAAACAACCTTACCTGCAGTTTAAGCTGAATTAGCCTTTTTAATATTTGTATGAAATACATTGTCTCTCGTGAGAAAAGAAATANCCGATATATTTTGTAGCTTAAAAAAAAACAACCTTACCTGCAGTTTAAGCTGAATTAGCCTTTTTAATATTTGTATGAAATACATTGTCTCTCGTGAGAAAAGAAATAATTTTCAAAAATAAATTAATTTCCACATTTTAGAAATATGTATATATTTTTTAACCTAAAAAAATCTACAAAATAAAGTTATAGACAAAAATCCCTTACAGACTGTATATGACCGCATAGAGGATAATAAGCAAACCTCCGGAAGCAAACAGGGACCATCTCATCAATTCCGGTAAAGGTCCCAAAGGTAGGGGTCGTTTTAATATTTCAGCACACTCCTTAGATAAGAATAAAATAGCTAGATACGAGTTATATTATCAACAGAATACCAACAAATGTTTATTTAATAAAAACGTTATTTAGGAAGTACTATTATTATAAACTATAGATTATTCAGAAAATATTGTTTATAATTCGTAACTATTAAAATAACACTAAATCCGAAATTGTCACGATATACTGTAATTGCCTGTATACAAGGGAAGAGTGTCTGTATAGAAAATTTGCCTCTGGGATTCTCCCTTCCGGAAAGTAAATTTGTTTACTGTCCTCCACCACGTGGTCATACGCAGTTCGTAACTGCTCTGTTGACAATAAAGTTTGTTAATTTATTTGGTATAAAAAGTCAAATGCGTAAGATAATGTTTGGAAGGGGACAGTATATTGTTATTTATTATGCTGCTGAATTTTGAGTTGAAATATTATTGCAGTGCGTCCTGTTCTATGAGTCTTTATTTTTAGTACTCGGGCTGTGCTTTTTGTTTGTTGGAATCTAAAATGTAGACAAAAATACGTGTCACGATATTATTTGTTGATATTACATTATTAGAATATGTTAGAGTATTGGAATGACTTATGTAAATAACATTAATATAGCGATTCCCGTATTTAGAATATTCCAACAAATCTCTTACTTTGACCTCCATAACATTCCTCCTCCTTCCCCGTCTGCACTAATCGCATTTCCCCTTGCAACTGCCGACTGCACCAAATCTGCACCGAATGTTTGCTACCTGCAAAATCGTCATATGGCCACTCACGCCTGAGTTTGCACTATCAATATTTGCTTTCTCTCTCTGTTCCCAGCTGCTTTTCTCACTTTCCAACTGTTATCTCCCTTTTCGTTTCAATTCCCTCTCTATTCTTCCGCGCCTGTCTTTGTCTTTGTCTTTGTATTTCTACGTCAGCGACGTCAAGGCACGCGAGTAGAGTAGTTGCGTTCCTCGGCGTGTCCCACAGATCGAAATGGCGATAACTGCTCATGTTATCAGACAGCAGGAAGAGGTTAACAAATTTGACCTTTTCTTACAGGTCATATTTTTGTTTTATTAAATACAAATTTGTTATTATTTTGTTAATATAATAACAAGGATCGAATTACTTTTATTCTTATCTTAGGACTGTCCTGAAACGTTAAATCCACCTCTTCCTTAGACCCCTTGATCGGAATTGATGGAATGGTCCCTTACTTGCCTCCGGAGAGTAAATTAGTTTATTATCCCCCGCGTGGTCATATGTAGATTGTAACTTTTTTATTTTTATAGAATTTTTTTAAATTGAATTCCTCTCCTGGCTTCCGCAGAGTGGCACTATAGGAAGTTTGTGGAAACGTCTAACAAATTTTTTTAAGAGATAAACATTTCAGTTTCGATTACAAACAAAATGGGTGTAAAGCGAGTAGAAAATTGAAACGGAATAATCAACGAAAATCATAATACGCAAAATAAATGTATTACGCTTTTTTGTAAAACACTTCGTAATGCTTTTTAATACTATTCTTAAATAGTTACAAATAGTAAACAAAGTGTATTACCTCTGCGTTCAACACACAGTAAGTCACAGGTTGAATCGCCGTGAAATTTCTCGTTCGACCTCTTGCGTCCCTGCGTTCTATCCTTCTGGTCAACCCTGACTGAAACCGTGCTTTCGAGGCAGTGGGTACGGCGTGTTCTACCTGAGCTCCGAACATGCTCTGATACTCCGATGTCCGTACATGCTCCCGTTGGCTTCTCTGCTGTGCGTCATAAAATTCATTAATAACAATACATATTAGGGACACAAGGTAGTCGTAATAGTGATATAGAAAACAAATGTATTCCTCACAGAAATTCCCTATTTTTCTATTCAAAACAAGTCTTATTTAGATTCTGTTTAGACTTGCGACGCATGTTCATGGTACGAACCAGTCACGTACTGATCGGAATCATCGCGATACAAATACACTGAGAGCCCTTCCAGTGGCTCAGGGACTAGCGTTCTCGCTCTTCACCGAGACACTCACTCCGGGTTGAATTCCCGACGGGATCAGAAGAAATTTGTAGCTTTTCGCATTAATGTCCCAGTTCGTATATAGGTGTGACTACTGAAAAGCAAACCTTACTTCCCCTATCCAGCTCCTCCTAGTGTCAATAACTCTTACTATTACTGACTACTCCTACTAACACCTCCACGTGGACCAAGTTGTTGGTAAACCCAGCTAAGCGGTCCACCTATACTAATACCATTCTACCCTCCTACCTCCTATCGCTTCATGTGCATAATATTCAATAACACGCTTCATTTCCCATTTATAAATACTACTAAACTTAATAAATAAAAAAAGCACTGAGACTGTCTGGCTTGGCATCGTGTGCTGAGCAAGTGGTTATCATTGCCCGATTCTTTATCGTTGCATCGCCGGCAGGTCGATCCACCGGCTCATCCCATCCTTTGTGCTGAATAGCACAGTGTAATCACACGCAGGCTACAGTGCGAAGGACGAGACTGCAAATGAGGAGAAATTGGAAGCACGCGGGAACAGGGAAGGAAATATTTCATTCGACCCAATGGAAGTGTATGAGGGGTGATGAGGGATTGGAACAAAATCGTTGGTGACAATTTCTCAATTACAAAATAGAATGGCAGGATTAGCTTCTCCAGTCTGATTTGATAAATTTTTATTGAAGAAATTCTTATGATAAATTTATGATATAAAAAGTGGGATATTTAAAAGTGACGCTTTTATAACCTTTTATTTTAAATTTCTTGACGAAGAAGCAATGATGCGGTTGAAAGTTTATGACGATAGGTTTCAAGACATTCAAAGAAGTAATCTTTCATTTCGTTGAGAAGCTTATAAACGTTTAGAGTTATCCTTTATTTCTTTCTGTGAGGGAAATGTACAGAAGAATCCCTGAATGACAAGACCCCTTTAGGCAAACAGTGATTCAAACTTTAAACGAATCACGTGTTTATGGACAGGATTTTGAGTTGGGGTTGGGGAGAAGCTCGGGCAAACCGGACACGATCGGAAATGTTTTATAAAGTTAATGAAATAATTTATTTGCATGAAATTCTTAATAACACATTTGTTAAATAATTATAAAGATGTATTAAGCAATTGAAATAAATTCCATATATTTTAGGCCCGAATTCTCGTAATTTGTAAGTTAACAAAAATAGATTTTTCTCGGAAAGTCTGGGTCCCGTCCGAAATAAATTTCTAGGAACAGACCTGCAGTGTGTGTCATATTTTTTATGGAGTGTTGTATTAGTAAAAGATGATTGATGTTGAGAATTTGAGTCTTGACATAAATAAACTTTTATTGTCAAACAAACTGTTACAAACCACGTATGGGGGACAATAAACTAAGTTACTCCCCAGAAACAAGCAAGGGACCGTCCCATCAATTCCCATCAAGGGCCCAAGGGCTAAGGGCAGTGGCGGATTTATTAGTTATATTTGTTTAATACGTCCTGTTATCCATTTATTATTATTGTTCCAAAAGGAGTCGTAGATATATTGTGCAGCAGTCAAAATTCAAAATTTATAATAACAAAAGTTTTAAATGATATTCCCGCTTATGCAGAGGCGTTTCCAGGATTTGGTTTGGGGAGGGACCCATTATTATAAATACCAGGGTGTGCGGGACCGTCTACCGGAATTTTTTTAAATTAACTTCTTGAAATTGCAATTTAATACATTTCTTTCCATAAATAACACGTAAATTACAGCTGTCTCATAAAAATATCCCTTAAAATTACTTTTTTTAAATAATTCTTATTTGTAGCCAATTTTTACTTTGGACGCTGCTTTTGATGGCTTTCATCTGAATTCTTTTGCGATGTAACAAAAACTTCCTTTTATTATTACTATACATATCTCTGTGCCCTTTGTGCCTCCTCTTGGATCTGCTTATGGAAAACCTTGGCCAGGATGGAACAAACCCCCTCTATTTCGTAAGAGTAAATACAAAGAAGAGTTGTAAAGTTCTTGTTCTTCTCGTAACCCATTTGTCTGAGCAGCTGAGTGAGTACCTCTCAATAAGAGCTGATCCTCTATTCTTCGAAGTGTTCCTCAGTGGAAGCGGTCGGTGACCGAATGTTTGTACAACGACGTGTTTGCAGAGCGACCAAAGCGAGTACGTGAGAGGGCGTGTGTTTGCCTCGAACTGACTGCACCCCCTCCCCACACACACACATACACACCGTATCAGTGGGGCAAGGGGGTGGTATCTCCTCCCACCACCACCCCGTTTGCATCAGTGTATTCCTCAGCGTCGCTGCGCAGCGTCGAGTAATCGCGTCCTGATGCAGTATTCACGCCACGTCGCGCTCCGCATCAACTGAAGGATGGACTGCTGCTGCGAGTGATGACAGCGACTCTGGTGGAGGAAAGGGAACCAAGGTGGGAGGAGTAGACAGGGAACCTGTGCACATAAGCAATTACTGGTATCGCAAATGATTATCGAAAAATAAATATTTTAAAATTGGACGCAGAAACATCGGTCTCAAAAAAAGTTGCTTTATATCTCTTCAAATATTTCATGTTTTCAAAACATATATATTAAGGATTACAACCAAGATTTATTTTTTTATATTTCTTTCAAAACTTTTAAATTTTAATTGAAGATTTATTTAAAGTCCTATGAAAAAAAACCCATCTAAACTTCGCTTGGTAGCGACTCCTAACACATATTTTTGATACCAAATGAGAGGAATTGCCGTCCGAATTTCAAAAATTGATATATTTTAACTATTTAATAATAGGGATATGTTTTACTGTTTAGGACCAATCTCCCGATACAAGTATTCACCTATATACAATACGCTTAAATACATGGATATGAAATTTAGCTATACGAAATATTTAAGCTTTCAAAACTAACAGTAGCTGTTGCGCATATAGTAATATCCCGGCGGGACCAAAAAAAATTGAAGTTTTTTCACATCAATGTCTCAGTTAATACTTGAAAAACGAACCCTCCTCCTTCTCCTAGGACTCCTAGTTTCACCAACTATTTTACTATTGCTAACACCTCTGCTTGGTCCAAGTTGTTGGTAAACTCAGTTAACCGGTGCACCTTGTAACAATACCAACTATCACCCACCACCTCCCACCTCCTACCTCCTATCGCCCCATATAGATGAAAGTCAATTGCACGCTACACTTACCAAAAATATAATAATTCATATAGCCCAATAATTCGCAATCACATTACTATTTTCCCCAGGGGTTTTACATCTAGTAAGTAAGTGTTTGGCAAACACGGGGCCCATAGCTGAGTCTGGCATTACTTCCACTTACTTGTGCGAGGCTCCTTCCTTTCTCTTTCCTGACCTCCCTCGGTCACCTCTTGTTCTTTTCGATCCCGACGCCATTGGGGCTATCAGGGTATCTTTCATTTTACTCTTTCTATTTCTTCTTCTTCTTCTTTTTTGTTATAAATGTTTTAAGTAAAGACTTGAGATATGCTGGGATTTGAGTTTTGAGTTGTAATGCAGGAGGGTTTTTAGTGGGTATGGCTGAGTCATTCGGCGAGTCCCACACGCGGGGAGAGTCATGTTGGTTCTCCCTAGTGCGTAACTGCATTTTCCCTACCTGTACAAGTTTTAAGGGCTCTAATGACCTCGATGTTGACGAGNAAAAAACTTTACTATTTCCTGCGAATAAATCTAACTCTGCAGAAGGTTTGTCGAGTTTCCTATGTAGCAGTAGATGTAGCATGTACTACACTTCCCCACATTCACATAACATGATTCGTTCGTATAAAAAAATCAACCCCCATGTTGCCCCAGTTCTTAGTCTATTCATTCGATTATTTATTTATTTACATTAGTTCGTTATTCGTCGTGTTCCTATTAAAAAAACAATCCTTGACTGTATCTCCTATACTCTGTCTATTGTCCAAGATTTTTTTAGAATTTAAATAATATTTATAGACATGAATTTGTAGACATACAGACAGCGGGAGTTGAAGGGAAAGTATCGGTACACTGAACACATTTGATAATGTACATTACAAGACGTCACATAGATAAGACTATATCAATAAATTCAACCAATGATGTGATTCTTCACTTCCACACAATAAATACACGTATCCAAGATATTCAATGTAAATTCTATTTTTATTTCCCGGATCCTCGTCAGTACTCGATTCCGCAATTCCAGGATTTTACGGGGCTTCTTTGTGTCTCGTCACCCTTCATTTCCCCTTCATCACTGTCCAGTTGTTGTTCTTCTCTGTCTACATTGTTGATATTATTCAAACATTTTTTTTTTTTACTTTCTCATATACGTAGAATATAGAAAGTGTATAGAAATGGTGAAAAAATTCGAAAGCGAGATTTCGACGGAAATATCCGTAGTGGCGATCTCTGATTCTGAAAAATTGTTTTTGGCATAACGTCCGTCTGTCCGTGTGTGCGTCTGTGCGCAGCGATTCTGAGTAAACGGTTGAATCAATTTTTTTATTCACATTTCGTTTTACAATAGATTTTACTTGTTGTCGAAGCACATCCTCTGATTATTATTATTATTTTTTTTTTTTGCTTTAAAATAAAGGGTACTTCACATAAAGGTCAAAGTACTCTTTTGAATGTTTTTCAAAAACGGTTCCAACGATTTTGTTAAAATTTTCTATACGTAAAGTACAATTAGTTCTGCATTACATCCGCATTAGCGGTATTTCGCTTGAAAGTTTGGTATATTTTGACACATCAAAATAATTTCTGTCTGCTACTCTTACGCAATAGTTTACTGTTTCATGAAGCTTGAATAATATTTAGTAGTGTAAATGGACCAAACAGACGTAGAATACACTTTTCGTAAACTGAAATGGAAGATATGATAATGATAAAATACATGAGAGGAAAGCAAACGCACTGCAGATACGAAAATACATCAATTTCTATCTTCAACAAAATTACATTTATATAACAGTTTTACGATATTTATAAGACTGATATATCGCTATATGTTTTGGAATAATATTCTGAATATTTATTTTACTTTCAAATTTCAAATAAAAAACAGTAATAAGTTCATCTAGCGACTTTGAGCATGAATAGAGCACTGGAAGACGAGAAAAATATAGAGAACCCCTTTGCCAGAATTGAACCTTTCACTTTATAATTTTTTCTCGCCCTATGCCGCAGACGGAGAGACGTATGTGAGAAGGTATGTGCAATGGTTCTTCACCACTATTTTTGTATTTTGGTTTTTGACGGATGGTGTTATGAGTGATCAGACTCACAACATAAAGGAGACTAAGTAAAAGACCCGATCGTTAGATACCGATCATAAGGGAGGTACACAATGCACATGTTAATTTTGCAAAACATTTTTATTATCAATAAACGTCAACAAATTTTCGTTTAGAACTAGTAACATTATAATATTACGTAAGCAAAACTACTGGAGGTGGTCAAATTTCAAATAATGAGGTGCTGTTGTACAGCATGTGCTCTGTACTGGAACAATCACTAATACAAAAAATCAAGTGTCTCCACTCTCAACTAAACTTAACATTACACACACAGAATTACTTATTCCGGAATATACAATCTTTTGACAAAAAAATTTGAGATGAACTTAGCCTTAGAAACGTCCTTGTGATAGATTTTTTGTTCAAATGTTCCTCAGAAAACTTGTTCGCTAACGAAGTGTTGATGCGCCCATTTTAGTTGACGTAGATTTTCCAAAAGTGCTCTCTTCGAACCTTTTTATTCGAAGGAGGAGATGAATATTGGATTTCTTCATAAATGATGTCCTCATAGATCGTATGCAGGTGCAGATTCTCCCTATAGTTGTTAGTTGACTGAAATTTCAATAAAAACACATTAGTCACACATTGAAAGTACTGGTACATTGTGTCTATTGGTCACTTTCGTGGACACTACGTCGGTGGTTGACCAGACGGGAGTCGTGTTGCGATACTCAGAATAATATATAGTTCGATAATAACTTGTACATGTAATTTTTTGCGTAAAATTACAAACATATTGACATTATATATGTATTATAACTCGCAGCTAATTTTTAACTTATCTAGGAACTTTTTCTGAATATTTTTGAATCCGCCTCTGCCTTAGGACCCTTGCTCGGAATTGATAGAATACGTCCCTTGCTTGCTTCCGGAGAGTAAATTAGTTTATTGTCCTCCACGTGGTCATACGCAGTTTGTACTGTTATTGACAATAAATTTATTTTTATTATTATTATCCCCTGATGAGAAACTGTGTCGTGGAGCTTATATAGAGAAATCACGTGCCTTGAGGATCAATTGCTTCTCATTTGGCTTGCTTGAGATTGTGCGCCCTTTGCTCTTTGCAATTTTGTATTCCGTGATCCCTTCGATCGCCCGACTTTCTTCTTCGATAGTTTACTAGCAGCCTCCGCAGGAGTCGTTCGTTCCGTCCTTACGAAACTCGCTTGTAACAGACGAGTGAGCGCTTTTCTATAATCGATTCTTTATTGCATTCCTTATATTTCATTTCAATAGGGTGCTTTATTTACAAATATTATTTATGTACGCCTGTAAAATTCCCCTTAAGTAGAGCCGTGGGCTGTGCATACAATGTCCTGGTATTCACTCTCATTGAACGGATAGTTGCAGTTTTAATTTTTGGAAATCTTTGTTTTGAACTTAAAATGATTGTAATTTTATTTACTTGTNGTCTTTGTTTTGAACTTAAAACGATTGTAATTTTATTTACTTGTGATTTGTATCGTATTATTATTAATATTTAGCATCCTTTAGTGCATCTTTAATATTGTTTTATTTAGTTGTAAAATATATTTTAAGTATGCTGCAACTACCGATTAAATGAGCACCGTTGGGAACCACGGGAAACCAACGGTCAGGACACGAATATATACAATTAATATAAACATATTTATAAAAGATAGTTAAATAAGAGAAATAAATTATAATGTAAAATATACCAGTTTTGCCATAGAAATAAAGATTAAAATAAAATTCAATTATTTACAATACTAAAAATAAATAAAAAAAGGGACTCCGAAGCCTTGGAGATTCTCTGTGACTAATCGTTGTATAACGTGTACTCAAATCCTTCGGGAACATTCCTTATACACATCACTACAGTGAATATTTCACGAGCTTTTTCAAATACATCTCCGCCGCCCTCTGTTATCAACGAAGGATGCATTAGATCGGAAGATCCCATCAATTCTGATCAAGGACCCTAAGGCAGAGGCGGATTCAATATTTTTTTGCATAAGTTCCTAGATAAGATAAACAGTTAGCTGCGAGTTATAAAACTAATAGAATGTCAATATGTTTGTAATTTTACGCAAAAAATTACATGTACAAGTTATTATCGAACTATATATTATTCTGAGTATAGTGTTTAAAAATCATAAGAGTTGAAAAAAAAACCCACTAAATTCACGATTTATTGTTACAATAAACACGCCCCTAGACAAAGCCTAGAGAACCTGTATAATAAATCCGCCTCTACCCGAAGGAAAAACGGAGAAAAACCCGGGCCAGGATGATAAATAAATTCTATTGTAAAAACAATGTTACGAAATGAGCACGTGTACGACAAACTAATTTACTCTCCGGAACCATCCAATCGAGTCTGATCAAGGGCCCGAGGAAGAGGCGGCTTGAAAATTTCGGCTCCTTACTCCTTAGATGATAATAAAAATAGTTCACTACGTGGGATAATATTTTAAAAATAGCAACAAATATGAAATTAAAAAATCACAAAAACGTGTTATTATCGAACTATAGATTATTCAGAAAAAATTGTTTATAAATAGTAAATGTTGAATTAACTCTAAATTTGAGATTAATTTTTTCAATAGACCTCGAATTAATGAATTTACATTTTTATTACGTAACTAGAATATGAAGATATTGGAGGAAATAATTTGAACAAAACTTAAAACCGCAAGTTCCACAGAACATACAAAATCACAAAAAGGTACAGTAAAATTAAACGTTAACCAATTTACTCTCATATGTTGTGTGAGTACATTTCAACACGATCCCGCTTGACATTTACATTTGCTAAACTTATCAAGAACACTGATTACGTTTCACAACATTTGATGCGAGAACCCCACTGTTTGGTTGTGGTGTTTGCAGCTCAGGGGTTGTAGATGAATCAACAGCTGTGGAAGTGATAGCAGGTACGACTTTATTTTCCGTCAGTCTACCTTGTACCAATTGCACCGTGTGTTATCACAATACAGAGACACTGACACAGTCGCGTTGTTCCATGCAAACCCGAGATCTAATTTGCTGCGTGCAAACATCCGAGAGACGCGTTAACTCTGCAGAATCGTGTTATGTTAGACGTCTAAAAATATGATGTCTGTGTTTTCCCTTGATTCAGGTCTTCTTTCAGTTTATATATCTTCGTATAATGTATTACGAACGAAATTGTGAGTGTAAACATTTCTTGTTTGTATGAATAATGTTTTTCATCTATTTACTCCACTATGCTCGGAAATGTTTGATTGAATGGAGCATTGCGTATTGCGATTGAAAGGAGTGTTTAGTAAAGCCTTGTACAACTAGCAGTAACGTACAATTATAGTGACTCCTGTGGAATTACACAGGGAGTATATGTACGATGTTATTGCTACGACCTAAAATATACTCATTTTGAGTTACAGTGAAAGGAAGTAACGCTTATCACAAATCATGTCATTGTACATGGCATGTCTGTATTGGAAATGGCTGTAATATATTCCTTTCACGAGATTGAGATTCTGGTAATATGGATAGTAATGAATAAATTTCGAAATTTAAATGAGAAATGAATATAGTTCACTTATATCACCACATATGATTAAAACGTTTATACCCAAAACGACCGTCGTTGCTCGATACTTCAAAGGTAACTTCATTGCTGGATATTCTAGAACACCTGTCAACGGGTCTGGATTTGTTAGCTCATTTTGTCCGATGGTACCCGGGGTTTTTATATAATATTCTAAACATATGTTAGGTTCTGTATTTCTCTACTTTCATGATGAATTTAAATTTTCGCTTGTGTTAATTTCAAAAATAAAATACCACGGACAAAACCTACAAAAAATACTGTAGTGTTCAGCTCCGTATGCTAACAGGAACGTAATTACAATATTTTAAAATCCCAGACAGAAGGAAAATACACTTCACACAGAAATCGTAATAAACTAAGCTCATAATTAAGACCCATAAATTTCACATTTAGGTTATGTACTTGAAAACAATGTTCTTGAGAGCATTTATATAATTTTGCTTCTACGATTCGGTCACGTAGATGATTCATTCAGTGGATTCTGTGTCCTTCCGCCTCACATAACCTCACAATCGTACTTCCTCCTCACGTTACGCAATCAAACTCTGGCGGACACATTAGTAAGCTTCATAGTCAACAGTCATGCGAGTGAAGATTCACATCTCCTGATTAGCGGCCAATTTTAATTGTTTTTTCTGCTCTTGTAATTCATCTATATTAACCATACTTGTTAAATACTTTGTAGTGGCAATAAAATAGCATTAAATAATAGCATAAAATTATTGCTGTTTTGAAATTTGGATGTGTCATCTTTATTTACCTTTAATATTCATTTCAAAGACCAGCAGAAGTATAACTCAGATGTAATATTGGTTCTCAACTGATTGTCTTGATACATTTATACGGAGGTCAATAATTATGCGAATATTATTATAGACAATCAATTTTGAATGTAATACTGATACATGAATTGCTTCTATGAAGGAAGGCTCTAAACAACAAGCTAGTGAACTTGCTTCACTATTTTATTCTTACAAGTGATATTTTTTAATGTTCTTTAATGGTTTAAAAAAGAAAATTTTACGGGTATAATTTTTGCATAATTGGAACATTTCAAAAACTATAACAGCGGCCGTGAAGATGATGCCAAACTAGCATCGAAACGTTGGCCATGCATTAGTAAATACTAATAAAGTATTACTTTAAAAATTGATTGTCTATAATAATATTTGCATAATTATTGTCCTTCGAGTAGGAGTAAAACTCATTTCACAAAATAAACGATTTGAATGGCTCACGTTTTTTATTTTATTTTTGTCCGCTTCAAATGAAACGTATTACAAAAACATGGTTCACGGTTTCAGTTAACTTCTGTATCATTTGTGCGCCGTGAAATTACTTCTCTATTTAAATATACCCAGGGAAGTTAATAGGAAAGTATCTGCCGTATTACTCAGATCAATAAAATAGACCTTCGACACGAAAGTAAACACATTTTTTTTCTTTCTTCATTTTCTTACTTTCCCCGTTCCTCAACCAAATGGTCATTACCGGGGGTTAGCTCTCCATCAGGTAAATTGCCACAAAAGTCAAATCCAGGAATCCGTTCTGTCACGATCATATGCCATGGTATGGCTGTACCTTTAGCCTTGCTTGTTACGACAAGTAGAGGAGTGCGCCCTCCCCGTCCAAGGTGAACGAATCCCAGGACCCGTTCACCGGCTGGTTCGGCAGGTCGATGACGGCGGGTGAAGCACCTGCACGAAGTCTCTTCCCGGGAGGGATGCCCCACCGGAGAAACGGTCCCGCGGTCGGAAGAACCGACTCCCGCCGGTTGGCCCGCTCGGGGATACGTCGCCGCAGAGTCTTCCAAGCGCGAGATCCGAGTCCCGGAATCGAAGATCCGACTCCCGGAATCGAAGGTCGGGCCACCACCACCCCGCACCGTGGCAAGGTACTCCTTGGCCCTGTTATGGCGGCGCAAGGGGCCGTTCCTCCGAACAATGTTTACTTTTACGTTTTACGGTTTTAAGTAAAGCCACTGTCGCCGCAAGCTTGGATTTCTGCGCAGAAATGCGTCTACACACTTAACTCACCTCCGGGTTACACCAAACTCCCATTCACTGTTCCAGATCACGATGGGTCACCGTTTATCAGTCCCGTCCATGCGTACGTAACATACGTGAATGGACAATTTTCATTAAAAGTACCTCTCTGGGCCGATTTTGAAGATTTTTATCTCCCTGAACTCCGATGGCACTGCTTATCCTTCCCACACACAAGTAAACTCACAATAAATAGCTGAATACCACTTTTAACCACTTTCTGCAAGAGCTCATTCAGCCACGTCTGCTATTTACCCGGTTGCCTAGGGACGAAAGTAAACATTGACAGCTTCATTCAGATCAGATTCAATTTTCTAGAAATAGTTTTTTCTTTGATTGTAAAACAATTGAAGGTGTTCAAAAAATGTCGCCAGTTTACGAACTTGAGGTGAGACCAGCCCTTAATCCAAGTAGTCAAACCACTGAGATGTATAATTGTTTTCTTTATTTTCGTTACACAACAATATGAATAATAATGTGGAAGATACGTGATTTAATTTCTATCAGTTTATGATCTAGTATAACTTGCTTGATTCGTTTGAAATGCAAAAATGTAAAAACGTGGCGGCCGACTCCTAAGGTTTTGTGATTTATGCATTACACTTCTGGAAACAAAAAGTGAAACATCTTATTGTAATGTCCGGTGATATATAGATAAAAGTGATGTAAAAAATTTGACGAAAAATTTACTACGAATCAAAGTAAACTTCCATCACTTCCGTGCTTTAAAACTTGGTAACTTTTAAAAAATAAATGTTTCCTGCTTAAGATGCAATGTATTTCAACATAAATTCTAATTGCAATTATTTCATTTAAATGGCATGTGAGGAATGTTTTTCAAGTTGAAATCACAATAAATCTCAAATTACTCTATTTATTTATTCCGATATAAGATATTTTAGTGATTTAATTCCATCTTCGCTGCTTGTACTAAAACTAAATCATTGACGTAAAGTGTGAACAAAGCGAGCAGTTGCACTATTACGAGTCTCGACGTGTCTATAGGCGAAGAAGGTGTCTGGGGAAATCCCCACGATTCACGTCACAATCTCCCCGAGTCCCTGCCCAATCCCGAACCGTTTGGCGATCCCACGTGACCTCACCTTTTACAACATGGCAGGTACACATATCTCATGTGCGCGTGACCAGAAGACACGAAAAGCTACACATTGCTTCGAGACACCCGCCGTACGTTGTGGCCAGCGTCTCCTTCATGGGAGGACTTCCACTCTACCGTTCGGAAGATAAAACTGCATCCGATATAAACGCCTTACGTTTTTCAACACGTTTATAGGATCTAAAATATTACGACTGAATTTACCTTAAATTATCGCATTATTGGTTGCTTTTGTTTGAATAAATAAATAAATAAATAAACAAACTTTATTGTCAAAAAAGCAGTTGCAAACTGTGTATGACCACGAGGGGAGGCGATAAACTAAGTTACTCTCTGGAAATAACCAAGGGACCATCCCATCAATTCCAATCAAGGAGCAATGGCCAGTGCCGGATTTAATATTTAGGAAATAAATTATTTAACGAATACCTACTCTTATCCATTTATTATTCCAAAGTAAATTGTAGATATTTGCGACGTAAAAGTTCGAGATTAATAAAACAAAAGTATTAATGACATTCCCTCCCAAGGAAAAATCCGCCACTACCCGGAGGAAAACCGGAGTAAAACCCGGGCCGGGATGAAAGGGGTTACAGAGATAATATACACAACCGTGCCAAGGTTGCGTACAGTTAGAAATAAACTATTAAAAAAACAAAAAGGAGCAAAATCAACACGCATGAAAAAAAAAGGCATTTAATCAGTATCCAGAATACTATACCAATGGCGTGTTAAGGTATAAGAGAATTGAATACAGAGCTCTTTGTATATCGACAAGAATCAGAGTGATTAGACGATCAGTTTGCTCTGAAAATTTGATTCAAATAATTATGACTTTGTTAGTATTTTTAATTATTGTAGTTGTAGTTAGAGGTTGTTTCGTATGAATAAATTGTAATGGGTAGTGACCTTGAGGAAAATTTAGTCTGTTTTAATACATATATTACATACAACCTACGTCCCATATGTTGGGATCTCATCAGAGCTACAAAAATATTACATCACAATTTAATATATAATACAAAACTTAACATATAATACACTTAAGTTTTAATTTATGTTATAGCTTTCAAACATTTTACTACAACGGGTATGTACTGCACTTTGCCATTTTCTATCAGTTGATGACATTTTTTATCAGTTTATATCAGTTGTTATCAGTTTTGTCAGTTGACAGACAGCTTTGTATTACATATTGAATTGTCATGTAATATTTTTGGTACCTGTAATAAAGTCGCAACACATGGGACGAAACATAAACTGTATGTAATGCAAGTATTAAAACAGTCTTCAATTATATTATTTTTCCTCATGGCCAATATCCATAACACTGTCCTACTTTTTGTGGTGCTTAAACCTTCTCTAGAAACAATTATTTTTTAAGATACTCTATTCAATGTCCCAGAATGCATTACGTTATTTACCTATAGCCTCTGAATAGTTCATTTTAATTCTGTAATTGGTAAAGTGTTGGTTGACTTCTAAGAAGAAGTAAAAGACAAAAAACCCTTCCTTACCCGGTTTTCCTTCAGGTAGAGGCGGATTTTTCATAAAGACTCGCTAGGCTCTTGCCTAGAGACGGCATCAATTGATATAATTATTCATGAATTTAGTGTTATTTAACAGTTACGAATAATCAACAGTACTTTCCGAATGATTTATAGTTTGAAAATAATACGTACTTGTGAAATGACTTTTCTATGTTTTATTAAATACAATATTTGTTGGTACTTGTTAATGCTATAACACGTGTCGAACTATTCTTTTTATCTTTAGGAGTATATTGAAATGTTAAATCCGCCTCTGCCTTAGGTCCCTTGATCGGAATTGATGGAATACGTCCCTTGCTTGGTTCCGGAGAGTAAATTAGTTTATTGACCTCCATGTGGTCATACGCAGTTTGTAACTGCGTTATTGACAATAAAGTTTATTATTATTATTTATTATCGCAACCAACGATTTATTTTCTCCAAAACAGTTCACGACAGCATTGCATTCACCTTCATTGGTTCCACTTTTACGCTACAAAGAGAAATCGTTCGGTTGTGGTAACGCCGTCATTTCAGTCCTTCTTAATCAGTTTTAAATCTCAATAGCCAGCAATACGCTGTCAGCCATATGTTTTGGAAGTTCTTCCTTGACGTTTCGTGAAATAAAGAAGCTTAGTCAATTCGTTGTGTTAAATTTTCAAACTGTATAGGTTGAGTACGTTATCTCTGAGGTCCCACCCTGACCCGGGTATTTCTCCGATTTGCCTTCGCAAAGTGGCGGAGTTCCCACAGATGGGAATGTCATTGATTCTTTTGATATTGTTAATCTCGAATTTTTACTGCACACAATATCTACAATTCATTTTGGAATTTTAAATGGATTAAATTATGTATTTATTAAATACCTTTATGTATAAATATTAAATTGCCCTTGGACACTTGATCGGAATTGATGGGATGGTCTCTTGTTTTTTTTTTTTTTTTTTTTTTTTTTTNTACAGCGTGATTCATTTACTGCTCTGTGGACAAAACTACATAACTCTGCTCCGCATTGCGAGTTCCCCACACCAGAGGGAGAAATGTAGCAAGTGAACGGAACATCTTTGCTGCAACCTCTTTGATGCACGATTCGATAATGGTCATTACTAGCAGCAAATTTTACGAAACTACAATAATTGAATGTAAACAATTACATAAATAGTTAAAAACTTACGACCTTTTTGGGACAATTAATATTTTTATTTTTTGTGCAAAATGACGACGGTGTAAATCCAACTCGAAACGAAGTAAGTTGTTTAACTATTTATTTAATTAGATAAACAATTACAAATATATCATTAAATAGGTCTTTCGTATTTATGGGAATGTAATGCAATATTTTATGTGCATCATTACATAACGGGATTAACGATACGAAATCTATAATGTTAACTCTTGCTCTTCATCTGAGGAGCTTTAAGACGAATACAATATTTGCAAGAAACTCGTCGCATCCGTCATGGATGCGTTATCAGCATATTAACCTAACCTGAACTATGCTCAGTGCAGCCCCTCCACTGAGAGAATTGTCGGAGCAAGTCCTGTTGCTCTCAGTGCAACGGAGAGTGCACCTGGTGCAACTTTTCTGTCTAAAATATACGCGCAGAATATGTCAAGAATATATCTAGTATTCTCTCATTTAAAAATTAACGATTCGTTCTTTAAACATCGTTCGTCGCAAACAAAAACAACATATCTGGAGATTCGTGACGTATAACCCCTCAACGTTCTACTACGGTACTAAAAAACATTTTCCGTGCGAAACGGCGTGATACTACATTACGGGTGGTATTTTTTAGAGAGAAAAGCATGTTCTGCTTAGTATGAAAAAATATTTAAAAAATACTGACCAAAACAAAGTGCTGGAGATTTTTTTGTTCGTTACATTTCATTTAACTTAATTATCACCATTTTCATGAAAGTGCATAACTTTTAAAACTAACTAAGTATAAATGCAGTGTGTGCCTTTGAATATCTATTTTGGTTTTTGATGTAAAGCAGCTCGTTAATGATTTTGAAGCGCGGAGAAAAAAAATATCAGCAACCGCTTCACGCTGTTTTGAAGTTTTGATCTCTAGAGTGAGAGAGCTCGTCAATGGAAATGCAGCGTGGAGATCGTAATGCATTCGTTTCATTATGCAGCCGGCGTCGCCTCGTACCGGACCGCGTGCCGTTGCGACACACACACATGTGCGCCTCTATCAACACCCGCGCTGCCGGTGCGGGCAGCTATCGTCCTCAGTGCGTGAGGACAGCGGAACGGCTGACAGCTTAAAAGACGGTCGCTATACTCAAACTCATGTAACTCTACCCATGGAAAGTGCACTCGACGAAAAAGTATGAACCGGAATGTGTATAGATGGAGAAGAATTAAGAGCAACAGACGAGATTTGGAGGAATACATTGATTGAGCTCTTGTTACGTTGGGAAGTACGTTGGACGTCACTTATATACATTTATAAAGAAAGTTAAATTTGCTCAGGCAAACAAGAAATGGTTTCGGTCGAAGAGACATTTACTAGAAATTATGACAGGACACGATGACACGAATAAATATTTATACAAAATGAAGTTAGCTGACAGTGATATTTGTTTATGTGGAGAAGGAACAGAAGACGTTGACCATATAATATACTTTTTTTAGTATTTTTTAGAATTGTAAATAATTGAATTTTATTTTAATCTTTATTTCTATGGCAAAACTGGTATATTTTACATTATAATTTATTTCTCTTATTTAACTATCGTTTGTAAATATGTTTATATTAATTGTATATATTCGTGTCCTGACCGTTGGTTTCCCGTGGTTCCCAACGGTGCTCATTTAATCGGTAGTTGCAGCATACTTAAAATATATTTTGCAACTAAATAAAACAATATTAAAGATACTATAAAACTAAAAATACTATTACGATACAAATCACAAGTAAATAAAATTACAACCATTTTAAGTTCAAAACAAAGATTTCCAAAAATTAAAACTGCAACTATCCATTCAATGAGGGTGAATACCAGGGCATCGTATGCACAGCCCACGGCTCTACTTAAGGGGAATTTTACAGGAGTACAGGCAACAAAAAGCCTCGCCACACATTTGTACATAAATAATATTTGTAAATAAAGCGCCCTATTGAAATGAAAATGAAATATAATATTATAAATAAATGAATTCCAGGAGATTATATGAAATATATAAATTCCAGGAGATTATAGCAATAATGATGAGTGCAAGGGAAAGCATTGAAAACATGTGTTGCGTAGTTATTGCCCCCCGTGAGAAAGAGATCATATGAAAGAGAGAAGCGAATGAGAGAGAATAAAACCCGGGTAACGACCTTTGGGTCCAGGGATCGGGAGAAAAGGTTAAACCAATTGAAAAAACAATTGAACCGGAACGCGCTGTGTTGTTTAAATTACTGTAAATTAGTTTACTCTCTTCACAATAAATTATTTATGTATTGTCTCTCTGTCTTGTAAGCACAGGGTTTTTACACAGTGTAGCCCACGGATTTACTTCGCCATCGTGCATATGAGTACCTCGCGTTATTTTGGTAGTACTTTCGGATTTCTTTAAACGTGAATCCACCATCAACATCGGTCGAATATTACCTCGTGTCTTGGTTTGTTGTGTTAACTGTATTTTTTTCGACAAATAGAATTATCTATTTGGATATTATATTTGTTCGCTTCGTTTCGTAAAAGTTGACTATTCGTGGTAGACAGACATATTGCGTTACTTTCGCCAAAGTTCCATGATTCTGAGTATCTACTTTCTCTCTCTTTCCACTCACATCAGTTGGAGTGACAACAATCGACTGCGCCAGAGCTGTCGTCGGAGAATAACGACAAAAGAAAAAAAGAAAAAAAAGGAAGACAGATATCTGTTCTCAAAACTCACGTGACCAATTGAGGCTGGCAGATGAAACTCGCTGCTGGACGAGAACAAACTACTATCAGTCTCCATGAAATGAACGTGATTATTACTGGAATGTTCCTTTTGTCAACGTGAACACTTCGTAATGAATAATTGTTGTATTACACGCCTTATCATTTTAGTAAAGAGGTAAATAATTTTGGAGGTATTTTTTGCGACACTTTTCTTGTCTTGGTGAATTTCAATGATCAGAACAAGGTTGTAAATTTTTTTATACGTTGTAGGGCCTGGATGTTTACTACAAAAACAATATTTTCTTAGATCATATTCTGCCCTCTTTTTTGCATTCTATATCCACAGCCTAGTGATAAAGCTAGTCTATCATTCTATTAAAAGAACTCTCACCATGGGTATTCACAATATACGAAACGATACGTTTAATTAAAAAAAATTAACTTGTCAAAATATTTCATTCATTCTTTCATTATTTCATTCGAACAATATTTTCATTAATTCAACAAACGTCACAATACGTTTAAACTAATCTTTCAGCCACCTTTACCCGGGTTTTTCCCATTTCAGCCACCGGGTTTCACTCCGGTTTTCTTTCGTGTTTTATATACTGGTTCTCCAAGTCTCTCTCCTAGGTGTAGCGGTCTATTGCAATAATTAATTTCGAATTTAGCGTTATTTTAATAATTTCGTCTTAAAAAAATATTTTACAAAATACGTATAATGCGATAACTATACGTACTTGTGGAATAATTTTTGCATTTATTAAATTCAAATTTGTTAATATATTATAACACGAACCGAACTATTATTATTATTCTTGTCTTAGGAGTGTGCTGAAATGTTAAATTCGCCTCTATCTCTTTGATAGAATGGTTCCTTGCTGACTTCCTGAGAGTGAATTAGTTTACTGCCCTCCACGTGGTAATAGCATGGAACTGCTTTTTTGACATTAAACTCATTATTGTTTGTTAACATGGATTAATTTGTAACTATCGGTTAATAGTATTACATGAACTCGCTTGATTCGGTCAAAGAACACTAGAGTTGTAACACGATGCCAGACGAGTTCATCTCTCTTGTGATTCATGGGACACACCACAGTGAAAGTGAAATATCCTTATGAAATGTGTGGTAACATGGATAAAAATTATGTAAGGGTCAAATTCCTACAAAACAAATTAAACTTCCACCTCGATTTAAATATTCGTCTATTTTTGAAAATACGAATCTTCAACAAAATGCGTTACTTATTTCATCAATAATTATCACAATTATTTTATTAAATTTTGTTGTTGAAGAATGAATTTTTTACGTCGAAATCAAATTGAATAATAATCTTTATGTGAGATTTTATATTAAGAGATTTTATTCCCTTATGTTATGCGCGAACTACCTTATTCCCAAATAATAATTCCTCACTTAATTTCTATAGCAAATTGCAGAACTGTAATCGTCACTCGCTACCATGAAAGTTAATATGAGCTAATGATGTTGGAGAATCGCGTAATGTTATCTCAAGGTAAACATCTGTAATTTGCTCATCCAGACAAGTTTGGTGTATTCAATGAAGTCTCTCTCCTTCAGTGGCAGCGTCGAATGTATTTTCTCTTGAACATGCGAAGGAGACGCCAATTAGATTCGATTCACGTCGAAAGATTCGAGAAATTCAAGTGCTACTTAAAACTGCTGCTGAACAGGTTTGCTTATTATTAGATCCCGGATATTTGGTAGAACGCCTTTTTTTAATGGGATTGACGAACGTCAAAATTAAATACTTATAAATGTGTTCCGAGATATCTGACCGTGATGGAGTCATCTTTTTTTATTACGCTATTTTTTTCAATCATACTGTTACGCAGTTTATTATCAATACCACAATTAAGACGTACCGGAAAAGGTAGCGGGGAGTTTAAGTGGAGGAGCATATTTACAATTATCCACCACACAAGAACTATTGTGAAGCCCCTCTTGTAGCTCAGTGCCACTGACTTACTTTGGGTTGAATTCCCGACGGGGTCAGAAAAAATTTTATTTTTTCATTTTAATCCCCATCCTGGCCCGGGTTTTCCTCCGGTTTTCTTCCAGGTAGAGGCGGATTTCTTATACAGGTTCTCTAGGCTTTGTCTAGGGGCGTGTTTATTGTAACAATACATCGTGAATTTAGTGTTTTTTCAACTCTTATGATTTTTAAACACTATACTCAGAATAATCTATAGTTCGATAATAACTTGTACATGTAAATTTACAAACATATTTGCGTTAAGTTACAAACATGTTGACATTCTATTAGTTTTATAACTCGCAGCTAACTTTTCATCTTATCTAGGAACTTACGCTGAATTTTTTTGAATCCGCCTCTGCCTTTGGGCCCTTGATCGGAATTGATGGGATGGTCCCTTGCTTGCTTCCGGAGAGTAAATTAGTTTTTTTTCCTCCACGTGGTCATACGCAGTTTGTACCGTTTTTTGACAATAAATAAATTTATTATTAATGTCCCAGTTCATAACAACTGTGACTACTGAAAAACAAACCTTCCTACCTCCATCCAGCTCCTCCTAGTGTCAATAACTCCAAATATTACTAACCACTTCTACTAACTCCTCCAGGAGGGCCATGTTGTTGGTAAACCCAGCTAACCTAACCACCGATACTCCTACCATTCTACCCTCCTACCTCCTATTGCATCATTTAGATAAGCTTCCATAATCCCCCCCCAAAAAAAATGTCGTCGTAAATACTATATACCAGAGTGTGCGCTCAAATAAGACATGAGAGAAGATCATGGAAGTTTGACTTATTCTCCGTTCAACGGAATTGATATTAGGAAGAAAAATGTTTATGGGTGCTGACTGATTTTTTTAAACTATAAGTAGAACAAGGAAAAAGTGTTTTTTTATCGTTTCTCGACCCACTCCGTAATTTGAAATCTCGTAAAGTATATTTAAGTATTTCGTTGATTAAAATAAAATTCAAACGTTTTGAAATAATCTTGTAAATACATATTTAAATTAATAAATTTTCATCGACCGGAAAAGAGACTGTATACGAAATTATGATCTATGATTTCCTAGATGGTCGTAAAATGCCAAAATGTGTGTCGACTGAAAGCTTTCTCCCAAATAGTCAAAATTTACATCCATGTATAAGCGTTAAAAGATTTTATACAGATGTGTATTTAGCTGTGCGATCGTAAGCGTGGGATACTTTCATTACGCGACATTAAAAGTTAATCCGTATAAAACGTTCGATCGCTCATAAAAGAATAAAAATCAAATATTTTGACTATTTGGACAAAAAGCTTCCTAACGATACGAATTTTGACGAAACTAAAATGTATTATCCATGCATTAATGTTTCCATCGCACTTGTCGACATGTTTTAAGGTTTTTTGTTCGTGTGTTATTGTAGTTGTTTCATCTTAAAAAGTTACTTCCCCGCTGTACGGCACATGGCAAACCCTTCTTTCGCATTTCCAAACTTATTACACGAACAAATCCCATTAGTTATTGTTCATGTACTTCCTCCTTTATGTATCAGAAGCGCGATAAAATAACACTTTTACATGTTAAGGAAAAAATCAAGTTACCTTCTACGATTTTAATTAATATGTTGTATTATGATACAAATGTTTTGGGGAGCTTTCCCCATCATCTGTTCTCTACAACGGTAAACAACATAAATATACAAGAAATCTAAAAATTACAATGTACAATTTAAAAGTGAAGAAATATGATTAGAAAGATGAAAATACTCAAAGACCCAATTTTACCAAATGTAGAAATAATAAATTTATTGTCAAAAAACAGTACAAACTGCGTATGACCACGTGGAGGGAAAAAAACTAATTTACTCTCCGGAAGCAAGCAAGGGACCATCCCATCAATTCCGATCAAGGGCCCTAAGGCAGAGGCGGATTCAAAAAATTCAGCAAAAATTCCTAGATAAGATAAAAAGTTAGCTGCGAGTTATAATACTAATAGAATGTCAATATGTTTGTAATTTTAAGCAAAAAAACAGGTACAAGTTATTATCGAACTATAGATTATTCTGAGTATAGTGTTTAAAAATCGTAACAGTTGAAAAAGAACACTAAATTCACGATTTATTGTTACAATAAACACGCCCCTAGAGAAAGCCTAGACAACCTGTATAAGAAATCCGCCTCTACCCGAAGGAAAACCGGAGAAAAACCCGGCTCAGGATGGGGCGTGGAGGATTTATGTACACAACCGTCCCAAAGTTGAATACACATAAAAGTAAATTAATATGAGCCATAAGACAACACAATCATGCAAGAAAATAGTTTTTGAAATTGTTATAAGTTGTTTAAAAAGTACTACAGCAATGGCGTGATAAAGCACAAGACGAATTTAACTTTTGTTAAAATCAATAAATTCTTTTACAGTGTAGAAGCACTGGTGCAGGAGGTAGTTTTTAACCGNGGTCTCGTGATTTATACATCTCACCTCAAAGGAAAAAGTGAAATATTTTTTGTGACGTCTCGTGACATGTAGATAAAAGTGATGTGAAAAATACAACGAAAAATTTACTTAAAATCAAAGTAAACTGCTATCACTTTCGTGATTTAAAAGTTGGTCTTTTTTAAGAAAGAAGTGTTTCATCCATAAGACGCAATGTATTTCAACACCACTTATGATTGTAATTACTTTATTTAAATGGCCAATATGTTTTTTAAGATGAAATCTTTATGAATACCTGGTATTCTGATTACTTATGCCAGTTTCAGATATTTTAGTTATTTAATTTAACTACTCTTGTACTACGTTAAATCTCTATGAGGAAAGAAACCTAATTTGACTAATAGATGAAAATCAGTCATTGCAACCAGAAAATTAATATGAATTTTACAATTGTGTATGTTTTTAGTTTTTCAAAATATAAGGCAACCATCTAATACATATTTTACTAGGACTTTGCACGTGGATTTTCCCACATTCAAGGACCTTCAGGAAGTGCCAAGGGAGTGCTGTTGACGGAACTCCTTCCATTATTCACAACTCATTCACTCTGGTGTATTCATTAGGAAGGAAACAGGAGACAATCGCCGCCAAAGTGCAGTTGCTAGTACTGGAAGAGGAAGTTGGGCAGGAAAATTCATTCAGGGGATAGAAATGATCATAGCTGAGGTGTAGACAGAGGACGTACAATACCTTAAACTTTCCCTTGTATATTTTACCTTCTTCATAGAATCCATTATTTAATATTTCCCCTCCCCCGTACCACAATTATTATCACTAACCATACCCAATGTTCCCTCCCCTCTATACTTATCGTAAAACGTACACCTTCCGGTCTCAAAAATCCTTTTTCTATTTGATCTTTTCTATCATTTTGCTTATGTTAACGTTTTTTCATATTTTGAATCTCTATTTTTGTACTTGATTTTAGCACCGATAGCGAAAAAGCTTTTTACTTATTAAAATATTGTGACACAAGTAGTCTATACCATTTTATTATTTAATTATAACTCATCCAGAGAATTTATAAACGAGTTCTGTATTCTCCAAACTGCTTCAACCTATGAAATAACGGGGTTTTGTATTGAGAAAATCTCCATTTCTTCCTATCTCAGGTCAATTGATGAACTGATATTCCACGAGTAATTTTCAAATGCTGCTATCAAGATATGAGCGCTAATCGCTATATAACAGAATCCCTCTTTAAATGGTCTGTTCGGGATTGAGACCCTGACCGGTTAATCCAAGATTCTCGTAAAAAATCCATTTTGGTTCAACTAGAGTCTACAATTTCGTCAGGTGTTCTCGAATTATATATATAACAATAAAATGAGTTGCAGTCTCATTTGCTTGTTTGTTCGAGAACACCTCTATAAAATGTACTATAAAATAACTATACAGAAAAAAGTATACATAAAAAAATAAATATATTGATTCATAGAGTCGGAAGCTGGAGAGGAATCAAAGTGGTGAACCCCACCCCTCCTCCTCCTCCTTCTCTCGCGTTCTGCCCTTCCGCCTCAACTCGCTTTGCAAGGGCTCTCCTCACCTTCACGTTGACGAGCCCTAAAGCCCCAAGACAAAAAAAAACTCGTTTCGCTATGGTATAAACATTACTTAGTAATGACTAAACAATTCGTGTAAAGTTTTCCAAATTTTACCTTAAATACCGAAACAATAACTTTATGCTTTCCTGGTAATAGTAAACAAAAATGATTAAATGTTGAGTTTTGAGTAAAAAATAAGGGCACCGTCTGTCCTTAAGTATGATTACATTTCGCTCGACTGATCACTCTTAAGGAAGATTCATATGTTGACCCAAATCTCGCATATAATATCCCTTCCCTTAACTTTCTCTCATGTCCCTTTTCATCCCTTCTCCTCCGCTCCGTTTCATCCCTTGAGTCGCAAATCCTGTGTGCGCCTCACAACGAAGTGACACCCACTAAATCTGCTCGGTTTATCCCGTAACCCACCCGACCCCAAGTGCACCCTGCAAGGGCGGCAACACTGATTCGCGCCCAACACACAACCTCCTTCACCCCCCACCACCACCACCCCTCGAAAGGATTAGTGTCTACTCGCATTTCCCTCCTTTTTGTAAAGTGGGGTAGACGCAGCTTTAGTAGAGAATGCGCAAAAAGTGACTGCGGTGTGTCTCCGATCTTCATGTGAAGATTCAGAGAAACGGCAAGTTTAAGAAATCAAATATTGTTACGAAAAGTAAATTTATTTTTAAACATTTTTATATCGTCTTACAGGTGAACTCCATTTTTGCGCCAACATTTCTGCGCTCTCTTAGTTACATTGTGCACGGTTGGAAGTAACGGGAATTTCGTCAATTGCTTCTTGGATCTTAACTTTTAATTTTTTCCGTTGTAGGAGGTCGACTAAGATACACTTTGCTTTTAAAGTATGGATGGAAATGTAAGTCATGTACCAATATCCTTCAAACACTTGATCTATGCAACTGGACAGACACTACTTGACGACGGATTGAACGATGTGGGCTTCTTATGTCAGCAGTTCGAAGATCTTTGATTTTGTCTGGTGTACGAACGGTTTGCACACGGCCTGGTTCCTTTTTCATTGCTGAACCTGTTTCCTTAAAATTACGTATTAAGAAAATGCACGTGTTAATTTCATGAGCTGATGGAACACCACGTCTAGGCGTCTTAAATAAAATTGACGACGGAATTCTCTAAGTGCTGTTTGCACGCTGTCATTGTTTTTGTAAAAATCTTTGATGGCAAAAGCACTCCATGATAACTAAATGGCAAGATGATGTGAGTTGGATTATATCTCGGTGCGAACAATCGCGTAGGACCACTGACACAAATTTCAAAATTTCAGATTTCTCTGAATCCTCCTGTTCAAGAGGAGAAGAATGTATTTAAAGTGTAAATTTATATTTTAACGCAAAACACTGCGGTTTAAGCACCCTCATTATTCTGATGACTCGTTAAATAACAACATTCTCTGGAAGTATAAATGTATTTTTAAAATTTCATTGGTGTGAATGAAGGGTTAATCGTATTTCATTTACGATCTCGTCATTTATACATCTCGAAAATTAGTTTTGAAATTTCCAGATAACGAAATTCTATTAAAAATTTATACATCAACTTCAATATAAGAACAGACAAATGTTCTCTCCGTGGCTACGGTGCCAGCGTGATCGCTCGTCACCAAGTCATTCCGGGTTCAATTCCCAGGCGGGGCAAGATAAAATTTGTAGCTTTTCATTTCCATGCCTCAGTTTAAATAGATGAAACGTTCACCCTCTGCGACTAACAACCGCGGTTGTAATACTCGGATACAGCTTCAATCTGGATCCTATCTAGACGCTGTTCCTCCGATCTCGGTAAAATTCACGATGTGTCTAGTGC
>NNCF01126313.1:916394-946887 GCA_002313205.1 Laupala kohalensis
AGATGTGTATAAGAGACCGCTCCCACACCGATTGGACCTGAACTCTCAACAGATAAAATTGAAGTTGATAAACGGCATACTTTCTAAAAGTGTTACAAGATTAAAAATTGGTATTAGTTATATAATTTTTATTTTTATTAATAATATCAGATTAATAACATTAATAAATAATTGCTACACTTATTTATAATAGCATATTGTTAATTATTTATTTTACGTATTTTATTTCAAGATAATATTTATGAAATATATGTTGTAAAACCATATTTTTTTAAAAGAATTTCTTCTTCTTCTTCTTCTTCTTGAGCCCCCCGCCCCAGCCCTCTTGAGCCAGCACTGCTCCCGTGGGGTGTAGTTGCAGGAGTGACCAGTTCGTAGATAATCCGTTTCGTTCGATAAAATAAAACTGTTGCATTCGTAGATACTGAAGACGAGTAATATGCGGTACAAAGTTAACTTGTGTTATAAAATAATGCACGATTAGCGAGATAAGCGATTTTAGGTTAATTTCTCTCTCTCTCTCTTCTGCACTTTGTAAACGAACCATGGTAATCATGAAAGTATCAAGAATAAATGATACATGGTTAATAATAAATTTTAATAATAAATTTATAGTCAAAAAANTCTCCGGAAGCAAGCAAGGGACGTATTCCATCAATTCCGATCAAGGGTCCTAAGGCAGAGGCGGATTCAAAAATTTCAGCAAAAGTTCCTAGATAACATAAAAAGTTAGCTGCGAGTTATAATACATATATAATGTCAATATGTTTGTAATTTAACGCAAATATGTTTGTAACAATATTATGAAATATAATTAAGAAAGATAATGATTTATTTCCGATTAGCTGATTACCCGGCTCTGCCTGGAATTTTTTAAAAACTCGTTGGACGAACGAACCCACTCACCGGAAGCCTCCAAGATGGAGTTTTTGCTTCCGATGCAACTGAGATACAAATGCGGCTGCGCGGTTGCTCCATTGCGTTAAAACTCTTGTAAAATCTAAACCGTTCGACCAAACTTTACGATTTAAAGATTTCTTAAATCTTTGTTAAATGCACAAAAAAAGTCTTTAAAATTGATGAAGATTGACTTTTTCCCTTCTTAAAATCCTCACTTAAATTGAAGTTTTTCGACACTTCTGTTTTTATAACGTTTTTTCGATAATTTAAATTAACCTTAGTAGATAGACATACGCAGTCGCGAACGTTTTTTTGAACTGTTCGAGAAAACAATATTGACACTCAAAAGTTGTCATCTATTTCTAACAGTTTTGACTGCGTAAATAAATATGATAGACTTTTCCCCCGATTTCATCGATATTTATCTTTAACTTTATATTTTATATTTCTTTTCATACATTAAAAACATAAAAGTTAATCTATGTTCATCTTGGACATCTTAAATATCTCATTTTGCTGAATTTCATCACGATCGATTCCGTGGTTTCGTCGTGATTAACTAACAAACAGACAGACACATTGGCTTTTGCATTACGCAATTATATCTATTAGTATGGATCCATGAGTTATAATGCTATACATACGAACTAACCTGATTGCTTTAAAATATACAGGAGCATATAAAAATATGACGGTGAACAGCGACGGTTCGATATTATTCAGATGTCACTCATCAGAGAGAGTCTTTCAATTCTTAATCATAGTGACATGGAGTACACGTTTTATGGACAAATTTGTCTGCTTACTACATAAAGTCGTATGCCAAGGATTTATTCATTATTGCAAAGCAGAGTTTACTACAACAACAAAGTTTTTTTTAATGTCCGTTGACGTATAAATTAACGGTATGTAAAAATACAACGGAAAATTTCCTACAAAGAAGAAACTAAATATCTGACTTATTGTTGATATACAAAGAAGTCTATTTTTTAAGTATTTTCTCCATAAGATTTAATATATTTCAACATCAATAACTTGTCTTACTACATTGACCATTTTAATGAAATATGTTGTGTTAGTTGAAATCGAAATAATTTTGCTTACTTATGCCAATTTCAGACGTCTGTGATTTCCTTCTACTTTCACTAGTATAATTTATTTATATTATTTATTCATTTACGATTTTTTCCCTTGTGTCTCCATCCGCAGACATTCCACAACTACATCAATTGTTTACATTCTTCCTAAGTCTAAATGTACAATCTATTAATTCTTAAGTGCTACCTTGATCTCTTTATTTCTATTTACATATACTTTGAATATCCTACATCTCGTCTCCGTGCTTATCATGTCATGTCCAAATTTGATTATTATTTCTTCTGTCTTCATTTTATTCGGATATCTCTCCTTTCCGGTTCATTCAACGTGCAATCCCAGAATATATGGTCTCTCTGTTTGTTGTTTTAATTCACACATACAGTCTTCATTGTCTGTCTGCCCAAATCTGTGTAAATATGACCTTGTGTCACCGTGTCCCGCCCTTATTTGTGCCTCAGCTGATACTGGTCTAAAGCATCGTCTATTCCTTTCTGCAAAATGTACATCCAGTATCGTGTCATATAGTTGTCTCCCTTTCGTAGAGACATTCCATCTGATTCGCATTGCTACGAGAAACGCTTCCGTGATCTTTCTCTTTTCTTCTCTTTTTATTTATTTATTTACATTAAGTGCCTTTTGGCAAAAGGAGGTTCAGCAGCCATGAGGCCTTCAGGCTCTTCCACCTAACCGTTAGACTTGGGTAAGGATATTGGGAAGGAGAGATGTTGGGTTGGCGGCCCACATGTGTCTCGAGTAAGTGAGGGAAACCCCCGCTGAAAACCTCACCTTGTTCGGCCGAGCAGGGTGTGAACCCAGGCTCTACCGCTCAGAGGTATAGAGGCAACGAAAGCGCTTCCAGTACACCACCGCTGTCGGTTAAACGTTTATTTTTTACCCACAATTACCATTTCTTTTTTTGTTAGTACACTGCACCTTCTGTGCAGATGTAAATATTTCAAAACATTTCCTTGAAGCACGCGGTATTTTGTTTTTCGTCTTCACTTGAGTCGCTCCCCAGCACCTGCGACCAGAGATACCTGGCATTTACCTAAACACAATGGACTTCCACTGTACATGTACTCCTTGAATAGAACGCCAATACCCTGAGGGTAATCCCATTAGCAGCTCTAATAGAGTTCACAGCGTACTGATTAATTCGGGAGCAATTACGCGATAGTTGATCCTCGTTCATACCTCCACGCACACAACCTTTCGCACGGGTTACTCTCACAGAATTCTTTATCAAACGTAAAACTCATTCCATATTCAATTTAGTATTTTAAACTCCTTTTTAAGTTTTTACTCGTTAAAAGAATTCGGATGGTTCGTTGTAGAAAACTACCAATACATATTTGGAAAATATTTCTTCATAAACACATTTATTGTCAAATTGCATACGTGCGTATGACCACGAGGAGAACAATAAACTTATTTACTCTCCGGAAGCAAAGCAAGGGACGTATTCCATCAATTCCGATCAAGGGCCCTAAGGCAGAGGCTAAGGATTTAACGTTCCAGCTTCACTTTACTCCATAGACGAGAATAAAAATAGTTAGCTACGAGTTATAATATCAAAAGAGAATACCAACAAATTTGTTTTCATAAAACACAAACAAAATAGTTTAACTGTTGAAATAACTCTAAAATCGAGGTAAGTTATTACGAAACGTTGGTAATTCAACTAAATAAATTTATTGTCAAAAAACAGTACAAACTGCGTATGACCACGTGGAGGGAAAAAAAACTAATTTACTCTCCGGAAGCAAGCAAGGGACCATCCCATCAATTCCGATCAAGGGCCCTAAGGCAGAGGCGGATTCAAAAAAAAAACTATTAACTTCCATTATAATAATCACGATGAATCAATAATTACGGACTTTTTAATGGACAGAAACCATTCTTATTTTGAGTACACAACGTTTAGGTTCTTGCTTTGAGTCTTCGTCAGGATAAAATTCACGTTAGGAATTAAAAACTATAATAAACTAAATTTTCTTGATGTATAAATTAATTGTGAGGACATAAGACCCTCAACTTTGGCACGAATGTATACTTGGTAATTGTGGAGCTTTAGCAACATTATCAAAGCATGATAAATTAAATGGCGTTTCTATGTTGCTCATTGTTTTATTGGTATAAAGCTTTTTTGGCTGCATAGCAACCATCGTCAGTAACATACACTGAGTTCGCCAAAAATATTTGCCAAAAATATTCCTCAATACTCAGTGTATGTTACTGACGATGGTTGCTATGCAGCCGAAAAAGCTTTATACCAATAAAACAATGAGCAACATAGAAACGCCATTTAATTTATCACGAATGTGTACATTAATTCCGTAACCCTATCCTGGTCAGAGTTTTTCTCCGGTTTTCCTTCGGGTAAAGGCGGATTTATTAAACAGGTTCTCTAGGCTTTTGTCCAGGGGCGCGTTTATTGAAGGAAGAAATAATTAATTTAGTCTAGGAATTTTTGCTGAAATTTTTCAATCTGCTTCTGCCTTAGGGCCCGTGACCGGAATAGATGGGATGGTCCCTTGGTCGCATGGTCATACGCAATTTGTATTGCTTTTTTGACAATGAATTTATTTATTTATTTATTTATTTATTTCAGACTATGTTTTACTTGGTACACGAAGGATACTTATGCAGTCAACGTATTATATTTTTACTTAGAGAATACTTTAATACAAAAGAATACTATGATTTGTTTCTAAACTGCAAAAGCAATAGTACATTCGTATGAACAACATGGGTGGGAAAATTTACAAATAGAGCATAACATACTTTTAGCTCACTACTATCCCTCAGAATTTGGTAATAATAATATTAAAAAATTGTATTGCGTTCAAAATAGGCAAAAAACACTACTCAAAACGCTACCTCAACAAGATGAATTGATTTATGCCTATGATAAATTCCTAAATTCATTCAAATTGATTACTACCTTTAAAAGTATAAGAAATAATTCAATAGCGAAAGGAAACACAAGAAATATAGAATGAACAGCAATATGTAGAACACAAAAAGAATACGAATAACAAATGCTGGCTACGTAGGTCAAACAAAAAGAGTATTAAAAACTAAAATCCATGAGAACAAAAGAAATTTAAAATCAGTTGAACGAAGTGTAGTAATCTCACAGTGTGATCACCTCATGGATCACATGATATAACACATTCACATTAGACAAACAAGTTAATTTTTACTAATGTTGTAGATCTGAAATGCTTTTTATAAAAGAATCACACTGAATTCTGTTATGTTTCTTGTTATAATTTGTTACACCTAAAGATGACTCATCATACAGTCGAAACGAATTGTTCTGAAATCAGCCCAAAGAAAATGGTATTCGTCCATTAAAACGTAATAAATCAGCACAAAGATATGTATCAGGGCGTAGGGCCGTTCTAATGTTGTAGGCCCATTTTTTGTAATGTATTTTTTAAATTTCACTTCTGATGACGATACAAAAGGCGATATTGTCATTGTGTTTTCAAACTTGTTAAATTTACATTTTGAGACCGAATTGTAATTGTTGTAGGCTCCACCGGTGGCGCAGGTGGTAGTGTTGTCGCTCATGATCAAGCAATCCCGGGTTCGATTCATGATGGGACCAGAAAATTTGTAGCTTTTCACATGAATGTCCCAGTTCATATAGCTGTTACTACTGAAAAGCGAACCCTCCTTCCTATATCCACCTCCTGCTGCTCCTAGTATCACTAAATCCTACTCCTACTAACACCTCCACTGTACCCAGCTAAGCGGCCCACCTATACTAATACCATTCTACCCTCCTACCTCCTATCGCTCCATGAAGATAAGCTTCAATAGCACTAAGCTACATTTCCCTCCCATTTACTAAATACTACAATTACAAATAAACGTCGTGGATCTAAAGTTATTCATTTATCTTGATTGTACTATTTTACCAGTTATTTGAATCTGTGCGCTCAATAATATGGGTGAATGCTTTAATACCGATACTAGTAACGATACACGTAATTTATGTTCTTCATATCCGGGTAATTGCTTAATTAAAACACACATTTGAGGACTTTCCTGTCACATGCGTGTGAAATAAAGCATGGGCAGCAACATGTTGTATTGTGGTTTTACATTTTGTAGATCAATTTATGGACTGGTGATCACATTCCAGGGCCTTCCTCCATTTCCATCCATACAAAGGCTCTTTCATGAAGCGAAACAAAGCCATTGATGCCGTCATCCACGATAATTCATTGGAGCCTAGTTGAAACTGATTTTAATAATACCAACTTTCTCACTTAATGTCGGGAATGAATAAATGAAACAGGATCATTAGTTGTACATTGAAAACAATGAATAGAGACGTCATTTTAATGAATGGAAGAATCGCAAGAAAGAAAGGCATGATTTCTTTAATTTGACTTGTTTTCTTTAATTTGAGCAGTGAACGTCACTCCAATTTCAATAGTCATCAGACGAAGGGAAATACAGAATGGTCCAAAGTTTATGGTACTCACTTTAAGGGATGTTACAGGACGCTGCAACAATCATTTATTGTATAGGATTGTGTGGAAGTAAGTCATTCGGTGCGGCTCGAACACGAGAAAAATACATGATCTCATAAGAAATATCCACGAAATACTTGGCCATCTTTGAATGTGTAAATGCTCCACCGACGCTGTAAAGCATGTATCACTGTTTGTGGACTTTGCAGTTTTGAACAGTTATTGTTAGCATTGCACTCATCAATAAACGATTAGTCAATAAACGTAGAAATACTCAAGACACGTTACTGAATAAATCAGTTCAACAAGTTTAAATACAAAAAAAAACATATCAATTAATTACTACGTAAAATATAGCAGAAGTGGTGAAAATTCGAAAAATTTCATTTAATCCTGTCACACCTTTTAATTAGAAATTTCGACTTGTTTTGGAGCTTCATTCGAGCTACACTATCAGAGTGAGATATTTCAATGCTCTTCAATCCCACCTGGCCATAAGCGATCTTATAATGGCTAATGAAGGAACCACTGATTTATATTATTTTATTGTTTTCACCGATTTATATTGTTTTATTGGTCCAATTTCACCAAATGTAGAATAATCGCGATTTCCTTAAACGTGATTAGATAAATAGAATCGCGATTACATTTTATGCGTGTCACCAAGCAAAACTAATCGTTGATTAAGTTGATCAATGTTTTTGAAGAATTCTCTAGGTTGGTAGTAGTTTTACAGTGCATTATGGGTAATTTGAAGACAAGTGACGGGAGGAAAACGAATCATGTTGCTCACTTGCTTCACCAACGTACACCGGAGACAGCAGCAGGTCTTCCTCCTGCCACTGAACATAACCTCTAAACCAAGCCACGAGCAAACAAACAAAATGGACGTCATATTTCTTGCAGTGCTGAAGGAAATCGCGATTTTTGCTGGTAATGGAAAGGTCCCCGAGCGTTTAAGTGTAAATCGTGATTTTCTCGTAAATCGAAGTTGGTGGAACGTGCATTTTGATAATTGCGATTTACTGCACAGAAAATCTCGTTTAAGACATTAAACGAACTTGGTGAAACTGGGCCTAAGTCTGCGAAAACCCCAATTTTCCAAAACGGTTGAAATGTTGAACGGGGCGGGGGGGGTGCTTGCAGAAGGTTCCTTCCATTGATGAGAAAACACTTAAAGCACGTTCGTTGGACAATCTCACTCAACCCTGAATAGTTGTGGAACATCTGAGATACACAGTTTTCAGAGGGAGAAGAGGGTGAATGCGAGTCATCGGGTGTGGGGGATTTCTTAATCTCAGCTACTGGAGAGTTCATTATTCATTATGTATACGTGAGACTAGCTCTTCCCGACATTTTGAAGTGAAATATTTTTCTCGATTTTTTTTCAAAATTGCATTTCTCTTCACTTTAAGGGCGTCCCAGCGCGATGGTGGCGCACTCACAGCCCCTAATAAGGGAATGTCTTGATAAAATACAGGAGCTTCCTCAGCCCAAATTTCACTCTGATACATTTTAAAACATAGAAGTAATGAAGCAATGAATTTACTGCCCCGCCAATTTTGTTATAGGGAGTGTAGTTGTAATTGTTATAGGCGTACAATCCCGCGTAATGTTTAACTTTCGCGCTACAATATACTTTAATATTAATTTTTTTCTAATTTCTTCTTTTTGATCGATATGTTATGTAAAAATATTTTAAAACAAAATTCTACCTTTTATCTCAGATCGTGATGTATTTAGCAGAGAAAATAATATACACAGACGACAAAAAGAAACTGAAAATATTTACGCCCATTTGCACCCATTACACAATCAAATATTGAACACTAAAAAACGTATTTCGGGTATCTGAATGAGCAAAGTTCTCTTCCCAATTAAAGATGTCTCCGTTAATTTGAGCAAATATAGAAACAAATTGATACAGATTCGAAAAGACACATTTGACCCTAATTCATTCATTTAAAATCTTAACATTTTCAAGTTCTATTCTTATTTGGATTTTGTAGTGCATGACGTATAATTAATTTTGTGAATCAGGACTACACCGCTCAAATATAGATATTTCACATGCTTCGTATATATCTGTCCTCGAAAGGAGACACATTTTCTGAACATTCGAGAACGTCGGCACGCCGACGGTGTATCGTAAAAGTCACCGTACGATATACTCCGTTGTAAATTCAACTTAACAAGAAAAAAACATGAACGCAAATGCACCGTGTTCATTAGTTTATTTTGTATTTATCGCAGTAAATTACTTCATTGTCCTCAATGTGGTCATACGCAGTTTGTAACACCTCTCTTGACAATATATTATTTATATATTTATTTATTTATTGTCAATCTAACTGGCTTGATGTTGGTGTAGAACCTGTACTCTATGTAGCCATCGTCCATAAGAGTAATGATAAGGATACCTCGCGTTCTGTTCTATTAATATTTATTTGGATTTTACTTAAGTTCTTTGTGACCACGCTTTTCCTGAAATATACCTACAACGCTTTCCTTGAAATTTTCACAAACTAGTTTCAAGGTTTTGTTTTGTGGAGGTTGGCAATTTGTTTAATGCAGCCATATTGAATAATCTTAGACAAAGTATCAAAGTGACTTTGAGTATAGGTAGTTCACATGTAGTCCGCAGGGAGGAGCTCGAATTCGTTTGTGAACGAAACGACGGTCGTTACGATTCAGTCGTTCCGCTCCCATCGACTGCGTTGCGGCCATTAAGGGAATCAGAGCAGCATTCTCCGCATACTTGACGCCTCCCTTACATTTCCCTTACGTTCGATTAGAATATAACTGCATTCCTAATTACATTATAAAACTCAATTCATACAATTCCATCCTGAACTAGGATTTTCTCCGTTTTCTCTTCCCGTAGAGGCGAATTTTATATACAGACTGTCCTGCCATAGGCAGTCTATTATAATAATTAACTTCAAACATAGACTTACGATTTATAAATAATATATTCTGCATTTCATCTAGTTTGATGATAGCACGTACTTACTTGTAAACCATTTGTTTTATGAAATACAAATTCGGTGGTAATCTGATGATATTATAACATATGCCTAACTCTTTATTCGTAGTATAAGGAGTGTGCTGAAAATGTTAAATCCTCCTCTGTCTTAGGGCCCTTGATCGGAATTGATGGAATGGTCCCTTGCTTGCTTCCGGAGAGAAAAATTAGTTTATTATCCTCCACGTGGTCACATGACGCAGTTTGTAACTTTTGCACAAAAAATGTTTATATATTTATTTGTATTTTATGAAGGTGCTTTATTTAGTACTTAAGTTGTATCGCTTGGGAAGTTTTGGAATACAAATTACTTTTTTTTAACATCATGAATTATGGGAGTTGCGTTAACAGCTGTCTACCGTTATTTTGTCTCGTCTGTTCTTCTCCGTTCACCAGTATATTCTTGCTAACATCTCGTCATGCAGGATCATTCTAGAAAAAGGAAATGTCAAACAATCAATGTTAAAGCCACTACCTTCCAGCTATTATACGCTGAAATAAATAATGTTCCACGAGGTAGGCTGGATGATCCGAGGCCGGTTAATAGGAGTTCTACTGTACTCGAGATTGGCTGCACATTCCTTGTATTTTCTTGATAATCTCATCCCTTCTTTCACATTTTCACGGCACGCATTTCTACATGTAGTTTTCATTTCATTCATACTTCTATTTCCCTAATACTTTGTTCATGACCATTGACAGTGGAAAGGAAAAAAAATATATTCCGTGAAGTTAGAAAATTAAAGTACAGTTGTGCTTGTTTCATAACTAGTAGAAAACATCAAATCCGTTCGATTTAGCATAATTTTACTTAACGTTGCTACCTTTTCGCGAAGGGCAATATTTGTTTTTATCATGGAGGAAGAAATATTTTTGAATGAAATTAGAACTACATGTAGAAATGCAAGTTGTTTGGCCAATAGATCTCCAAATTATGAAGGTAAAGTTCAGAAGAATTTTGAAAAAATTAAGGAAGAATATTGGTGAACGGAGAAGAACAGACGAGAAAAAAATCACGCAACTCCTATTGGAGACACGGAATATGCGACGGACGGACAGTACGAAAGAACGACAAACGTATCAATGCATACCGCACGTAACTTACCCAAAAACGGACAAAGACATGGTCAGAACTGAGTACATATTGTAACAGATATATTTATGAATAGCCTAGTAGTATAGTAAACCTAACCACTACCAATATAATACGAAACCAGAATGACTGAATGTCCACTTATTGATTTAAACACCCATTACGAATCTTCTAATTTAATGAAGCTCCACGTTGGAGCGTCAATTGTAACGTAATTAGAGGTGGTACGGTACGCTAGACCACACGTTAATGCGACAATTGTAATATAATTAAAATAGTTTTGTGGATACTATCGCAATCAACACTATTTGCAATAAAAGAATAGGGTAGTGGTTGACACTCATTACATTTAATTAATAATGATTGATTTTATGACAGGGGGGTTCGACCCATTTATTAAAATAAAACACACACAGAAGGTATGAAATAGGCGCAGCTTCAAATAAAACTGGTTTTAATGGACTAACTACTACATTTCTAATAAGTAAAATCGCTAAACTACGCATGCTCACAAAATCCCATTATCAACCCCCAAAATTCAGAGGCTTTATGTTTACAATCTTTTTCTCACAGTGATGTGGATTTATTAATAAGTCCCCAACACATCATCTTCATCCTTTCATTAATTTATACATTTATCACTTGGCAAACGAACCTAAATTGTCCCGATTAACAGATGAGACATTACTGTCTTTCATGGAAGGTTCAATGTAATGACGCACGCGCGTACTCCCGTCCCATTCCGCACTGCGCGCATCTACCAAGCACTGGACGCAGCCAGCCATGTTGAGTTACCTTACTTAATGGCATAGGCTAAGAGATTGAGCTGCCTTTTGCCAAACTGCGTGGTCGCGCCAGGTTGTTGTTGAGTTCGATGACCTCTGAGCTGCCCTGCCGCCTGCACTGTCCTCGCGGTCCCAGCTGAATGGTAGCAATCGCCTCTCGTAAACCCAGTCACTACACCTCGCCAAAGTCCCGCGGCCTCATTGAAGTTCATGGCCATGCTTCCGATTCACCAACTTCCGGATCGCAACTTCCGGAGCTCAACCCGTCAGGAGACGCCCTTCCAAGACGGTAACTGGTTAACGACGTAACAACTCGCCAGTCATCGGACGCAATGCTGAGTTGTTCGTTATCGAAATATCGAAAAGATCACAAAGTCGGAAGTTCATATCAATCAGTAAGCAGGTGACTGAAGAATCTCGCACTCGGAAGTGATCAAAGTATAAGTGCTAACTCACTTAACCGTAAGATCTGTCTATGATCAACACGTCCATATCTCACTCAGTAACTCTGACAGTAGGTACACGAGTCTGAACCTCTAAGTAACTACATCTCTGCATCTCTCTGTGTCTCTGTATCTCAGCGCTTCCGCGCACCTAATTAAATAACAAATATCCCGTCTTTCCTCAGAATTTTTGTAGAGACAGTCACGTCCGTCCCCACGTCACGTGGTTTCTTAAGCCAATTATTGCGTTCTGTCTACTCTACGTGGAGTCATTTCGATTGGCTCAGTGCTAGTGACGTATGTTATATCCTCGGAGAAATTACGTGCGACCCGGGTCATTCATGTTCCGTGATATTCGCGCCGCATCTTTTTCCCTTGTCGAGTGACAATTGGTCGCCCGCTAAAGAACTCCTAGTTCTTCATGTTTGAACATGCGCGCATGTTCCCTGGCGATCACCGCTCTCCGTCGATCCAATCCTTTGTTAACCTTATGCGTCGTCAGACGCTTGTCACTTCCTGGTTCTGCGTCGTGACGATTCGCTTTGATCTTAATGTGTCCTCAATCTCTTTTAACTTCCGATTTTTATGATTCTGTTTTGCAGTTCTGAGTTCCGCGTTGAGATGACCCAAAAACCGCTCCCTCGAATTACAACGCTTCTTCACCCACGCCCTTTGTTAAATACTTTCAAAGCGACCCCTGGTTAATTTTAACCTGTTTCCAACTATATTTGTCGTTTCTTTATCTTCCTGTTCCGAGCAGGCTACTGCGCAGAACTTTCTTCCTTGAAAGAGATTTTTATTACTTTATTCAAAGTCTTTTTGAAAAGTGTTGATCTTTCAATTTTTCAAAGGTCCCTCCAAATCTCAGTCCCCTTACTTACTCAACGGTCCCTTTTTAAAATGTATCTCATGATTTTCTTGCGTCATAATTTAAATTTAAATGAATGAGGTTAATATTTCATGACTATATGGCAGGGACAATAACGGGACATGGGGATTTTGCGACTTACTTGAAAAGGATAGGAAAAGTAACCGACGAACTTTGTACTTGCTGACAAGACCAGGAGACGTCTGACCATATCTTATGGGCTTTTTTTGTGGGGCTTTACGGCTCGTCGACATCGAGATCATTAGAGCCCTTAAAACTTGTACAGGTAGGGAAAATGCAGTTACGCACTAGGGAGAGCCAACCTGACTCTCCCCGCGTGTGGGACTCGTCGAATGATTCAACCCTACCCACTAAAAACCCTCCTGATCTACAACATACCAAAACATATCTCGCAACATACATCAAAACATTGAGGACAAAAAATGAGGAAAATAAAAGATACCCTGATGGCCTTAACAGCGTCGGGATCGAAAAGAACAAGAGGTGATCCAGGAAGGTCAGAAAAGAGAAAGGAAGGAGTCTCGCACAAGTAAGTGGGAGTAAAGTTATACTCAGCTCGGGGCCCGAGTCCTCTGGCGGGCGTATCTTATGGAATGTGACTTATATAGACCAAAGAGAGGACAATTTGTCAAAATTATTAAAGGACTAGGACTGACGTCATTAAAAGAAAAGAGTAAATTGTTGGAAACAAAATTGATATTTCAAGCTGTTGTTTTTACATTTCGTAGAACAATTTTCAACAATAAAGGCACCGATGCAAAAACAAACAATGTCGGCTACCAAAAAACAAAAGACAAAATTTTTTTTTTTTCGTGCTAAGTGTATTAAAAAAAGTTATTTTCTTTCCTTATTTTCTCAAGAATAAAATAATAAGAAATATTAGATATTTTAAGAACTTTTATTGAATTTGTAATTTTAATTAACTTAAGTCTTTATGAAGTTCTTGCGTAGAAGAGTTTTTCTTTCTTTTAAGAATATTAAATCTGTGAAGTTCGTGAGAAAAATATTCAGTCGGTTGCAATATAATTATTGAATAAAACTCTTCCCTTTTTTTTATAGAAACGACTTAATGAATTACGAAGGCATTTAAAGAAAACAAGCATTTATGTTTCGCTCAGTTTCTCTGCCGCGTAGTCCATTTTCGTATGTTTCCAGTAGGCAGATGTTTTTCCCGTCTCTTGGCAACCTTTACGTTTGTTTAAATATACGATGCGAGTTCTTTTGGGTTTATCTGGGTTGTAGTTAAAGCTGAGATGTTTTATATTGCTCGCACTACATTGTGATTGCATAAGATTTAATAGTAAAAATACTAATATTAGTTTGTTAGCGTGCTAGTGTGCAATGCTCGGTGGCAGACAGAAAAGAATACATACATAATGAAATAATACGATGTTAAAAAGACAAATCATCAATATCTATAAAAATATCTATAAAATACGCTCTCAAACGGAATAAAATGCTTAGAAAATTATTGCACATGGTTACAACGAGAAAGAAATTAGATTTAAGAAATTAATTGTCTACATGAGGCTCATATGTGCGTATATTCACATATATACACAAACATATTTTTGCATGCAAACATTTTCCGAAACACACTCGTACGTAATAAACACGCTCAATATACACACACATGTCATAACTCCTCCTATACCCTTTGCGTAAAAGTAATTTCTATAACATAAAAAAAAAAGAAATTAATAACTATAAAATAATAAAACCAAAACAGGGTTGCTGAGAGCAATCATGTACACTTCACTACTACTATTCACTCTGAGCATTTGCTATACCCTTAGACTCCAATCACCTCACCACACTTCACATGTGCTCCTACTTCGAAGAAGCAAGATGATGTTCACTGTCTTTTCTAAACAAAAAATGAGCGTAGCGTGAGCGTTGCCAGGCGCTAGTCAAGCACATAACAATATTTATGAAACTTTCAATAGTTACCTATTTTGTTTCTATANTCGCGAATTATGATGTATTTAAAACCGCAAATTATTTCTTGTACCGTTTAAATTAAAACTATGAGTTTGAAAATGGTATCTAATTTGACTAGAGTTATCCACTTGTGCAATAGTAATTTTCTCGAAAGTTTGGGAAAATTTCGGTTTATTTTTATACAATGAATTTGTGACAAGGTGATAGTGTTTTATTCGAAGATAATAAATGAGAGTTACATTAGAATTTGTAATAAAAAAAAGAAAATTCCTGTGCAGACTACGCATAAGAGCTAATGCAACTTTGAGAAGGTTTTATGTTAGCCTCGCGAAGTGAATTTTCATTCGACGAATTTATAGATAACTTTTTCTTTCATTAAAAGGAATTATGATTTTTCATAACAATTGTCGGTAGCTCATAATACTTTAAGTAAGACCATAAACAGCTCGGTTCTTTAAAATATCTGTATTTAAAAAGAAGAAAAATTACGATAATTTTTTAAAAGTGAGAATTATGATTCCAGAATAGTGAGGAAGGTTACCGTGAATAAAATAAAGTCGCTCATGACTCATAAGTTGTCGAACAAATTAATGCGCAACAATATAAATTTTGTTCAAATCTCCAAGATCTACCCAAATAACCTCGACGTATTTAATTTGGGTTTTTTACTATCCAATTATACGAAAGTGTTAGGAAAGTATTGTAATCGATGGAGAGAAAAAATATTCGAGAATATTCGAGAATCTCTACGAATTGCCTCCAGAATAATTATGGAGATGATACGAAAATTATACGATCAAAAAGGAAAGTACTTGTATATTCGGTGTATTTTCATGTTATACTTTTATTGTAGTCTTGAAGGTGATATACCGACAGCGGTGGTGGTGTAGTGGTAGCGTCTTCGCTGAGCGGTAGAGCCTGGGTTCACACCCTGCTCGGCCGAACAAGGTGAGGTTTTCAGCGGGGGTTTCCGTCACTTACTCGAGACACATGTGGGTCGCCAACCCAACTTCTCTCCTTCCCAATATCCTTACCCAAGTCCAACGGTTAGGTGGAAGAGTCTGAAGGCCTCATAGCTGCTGAACCTCCTTTTGCCGAAAGGCATTAAATAAATAAATAAATAAAATTATATACACGTAAACGTTTTTTTTTTTAATTTGTGACCTAATTCCAATAAATTAAAGTTACATTAAAAACAGGTCAAAACGTACGGTTTCTATAACGATTATCTCAATCAAAATCCAACGTAAACAATACACTGAAAAATAATAAAGGAACTTCATGCATTCATATATTTTGAATTACCTGAGAGTTTTGTTGGATTAAAAATTACAAAAGAGTGCCTTATATTAGAGCTTTCTCTCATAAAACTTCTTTTTTTTCCTTAACATTAACGGCTTTATTTTGATCTTACCTCCTCTTGCACTCTGTTTCATTATTTGAACCGTAAAACTTCCCTGGCTTTTCAGATAATCTCTTGTTATTTACATTTTTTTTTACATCTCCCTCAGAATCATGCTTATTGTAGGGGGCCTAGCGTGAATAATGCCATCGGAGTATAAAATTACACTTCCCAAAATCCACCGAATCCTTTCAGCCTCTCACTAAAACCTCACCTTATTTTTCCTCAACTTTCCGTCTCTTTCATTCTTTCTTTCTCTCGCTCCGCACCTCCCCTTTTCATAACAGATGGAAATGTCAAACTTATTTTCTCTCTGTTCTTCCGATACCATTGTTTTCCAGAGGGCGGAGTCAACCAGAAAGTAATTCGGAATAAACTTTTTTTTCTCCCTCTCGATGGCAACCGCGTTTTGTATCCCAGGAGAAATATGGCGGTATTGATAGCTCGCTACTTTCTGATCCTTCCGCCTACTACTAGATGCACTGCTATGCGCTTGTCGAGAACGAAAGGAATACTATGAGTAGATGAAGACTTCACCATTGCGACGTAATAATATGTCGCAGATTACATTAGGTACGATGGTATTAGGTGAAAATAAAAATTAAGATCTAAAAGAGTAACCCAAAAAATAGAACCCTGCGTATATCTGCGCATTGCAAACCCAGAATGGAATAATGTTAGAATGGAATAAAAATAATTTTACGTCTTATTATTGAGTAGGTTTCTCCTGCATTGTAAGAAATACAGACTTACGAAGATTAGTTTTTACTGATTTGATCAATTTTCCGACATTTTGCTTCTCCACCATAAATAGAACAGAAATGAATAAGTTTTTTAATCAATGAAAAATATTTCGTATATTCTATACAATATATAACGATGTTGCATTAATATAAGTACATCTTCAACATACAAGGAAAAATTCTTTCGTCGAAGAAATGAACTATGTTCATAAATTAAACGATAAAATTTATATCGTACTCTGAGAAAAAAAAACACATCAATTTTCGTGATTTATCAAAGAGATTCATCTTATCTGTAAAGCATGTCTCTCGATATTCGTCATAAATGTGAAGAAAACTCGAAAACGAAGCTGCTTTTTTACGAAAATTTATCGAAGGTCGGGGAAATTCTCTGAAGAATGAAAAGAAGATAATTCGTGACCTTTTTTTTTAAAGACTCCTGAATTTTTATTTCAACAAGAGAATCGTGCTAGAACTGCGGGGCATAAAATAACGACCTGATGGGGTTTTGCTGATGAACTGGACTCCTCGTATTTGATGTCCCAAAATATTCAGAGTCATGTCGTCCGCGAAGACTCTGCATGTTCTCCGTTCTTCTATCGTACGTTCAAAGTTCGAGTAAAAAGAAAGAATTTATAAAAGGAACCAACAAACCGAGATTAACTAACTAACTGACAGAGATCTCCTATAATAACCCACACGGTAACAATTTTAATACTCTCCTCTCTAAGAATCTGTGAATCGGTTACTACTTTTACATTGCATCGTTCACAGCTAGGTGAAAATTGCGACACGCGAGGACTCGAACCCGAGACATTATGCTACGGCCACAGGGGTACCGTTCACTACACATCCCCATCTTGGGGAATGTTAACCTAAAAATAGGGCCACAGGTTAAGCTAAAAGGGCTGCGTGGACGTCGTGCACTGACAAGTCCAGATGGATGTTCAAGTGGACAGCGAACCTGCGACAAGAAAATTCTTTTCTTATTTGATCGCCTGACGACGACTTACAACGAAGTCGAAACGTTGCGAGCTTTTTTCACAAAGTATAAATATTATTCCAAGTCCGTGGAAAGTCGTAAGTCAAATTATGTATTTAGTAAGTCAGTCATATTGATTAGGTCGTGCATTTGGTTTAGCAAAAGTCTGCGGACGAAGATTTCTGACTAAAGCTCTGAAGATTTGCTTAACTTTTCACTTAACTTTTCACTTAACTTGCAATCATTTTCGTCGCTGCCTCGTCCAAACATCTTCACAAGAGAGAGAAAAATAAAATTTTCTTAAACTTTCGAAACTATTATCATTTCTAAGTAATGTTGTTGTGAAGTATCTTGACATAGTAAGAGATTGCTTGAGAGATCGTGTCTGAAGACTGCAATTAAATTCTTCCAAAAAGGCAACTTGACATTAAAAGATTAAAATATTACCGTGCGCCCACGAAAGTTTCCTTGCGAATTGTAAGTGATTTGTCAACATGAAAAGTAGCTGCTCTTGATACAAAGAAGTTGCGAACTTTTGTCTCATCTCTGTGGCTTCGCTTCCTTCACCTTTTATCTTCGCTAATTTTTATCTTTCCAACCGAAGAATAATATCCGGTGAATGCGAAGGAAATAATGACCCAGATATGTAATTTATTTGTATTGTGTAATCAAAGAGATTAATAGTCAAAATTTCTCAAATTTTATCCTTCTTGTCAGTAATCATAATGTGTAGTCTTCGAAAAGTTAATTATTAATTATGTTGACGTAGATATTATCATTTTGTTATATGAGTGCTAGTAAATAATTCATAAATATTCATTAATCACTTCAATGTGCAAAATCAACAAGTAGTAAGATGGCAAAAACTCGAGAGCAACGCTGAATTTCTTGAACAAGCTATATTAACTTATCCCCTGAAGGGGGGGGGGAGGTGACCCGGGTTCACCGGATGTGACCCAGGTCAGGTGGAAGTCGCGTACGGACTTGGGAGTCGAGGCGGGTGGCGCAGTGGATAGCACACCTGCGACCGGAGCAGGAGGTCCCGGGCTAGGTACTCGGAGGTTGAGAGTTGAACCTATATTAAGTAATATTCAGTAACCTTCACAATCGATTCACATTTCTATCTCTATAATAATCTAATATAATACTTGAATCTAGATAATAGTAAATAATACTTCAATATAGAATATTCAAACAGATACGTGGGATATCGTCAAATATTTTACATTAATTTGAAAAAAATTGTTATTATTTTTTAACAACGCACCTTCAGTCAACGAACTTCTTCACTATTACTACTATTCCGAAATGAAAAAACCCCATCCTGGCCCGGGTTTTTCTCCGGTTTTCCTTCGGGTAGAGGCGGATTTCTTATACAGGTTCTCTAGGCTTTGTCTAGGGGCGTGTTTATTGTAACAATAAATCGTGAATTTAGTGTTTTTTCAACTCTTATGATTTTTCAACACTATACTCAGAATAATATATAGTTCGATAATAACTTGTACATGTAATTTTTTAACATATTGACATTCTATTAGTTTTATAACTCGCAGCTAACTTTTTATCTTATCTAGGAACTTAGGCAAAAAAAATTGAATCCGCCTCTGCCTTAGGGCCCTTGATCGGAATTGATGGTCCCTTGCTTGCTTCCTGAGAATAAATTAGTTTATTGTCCTCCACGTGGTCATACGTTTTGACAATAAATTTATTATTATTATTATTACAAGACGCAACAGAACAGCGATGTCGTCGTGTTCGTTCGTCGACCCTTTTGCAGTGACAGATCAAAACACTCGAGTAGTTCACCTGCAGGAAGCGATGCTGCTGCTGCTGCTCATGTTATTCAAATAAACTGCTCACACGCTCAAGTCCGCTGTACACATTTCAGTTTACGTACTGTTTCGTGGAATACACTCGATTCGTCGACAGGATGCAGAATGCGATGAAATTTTCGAGCGTGCTCTATTTTTTCAGTACTACTCATACAAATTGACTAGCACACTCCTAGCGGTATCTCCGTCTACTAGTTGCGGCATCTGTTTCGTCTCGAGGTAAAAATAGTTGTGCTTTTTTTTATGTCGCGGTGTTTGTTGGTAGAAGAACACGTGAATCAATCAAAGAGAACAATTTGTTTTTTCAATATATTTTAATACATTATCTTACAAATTCCTAACTTCATAAATTTTATTCCTTTGCTTTGGGACTACCTTGTGTGTAACATTGTCATTACAAGGTGTCTATTTGTTTTTATCTTATATTAAATCAACCATTCGTTTATCAATGACGTATGTTTAAATATCGAGTGAAATGGAAGCATAGTTGAGGTTATCTGTTGGTTGCGCTCGCCGTGGCGTTGAGAGACATCTCATCCTAGCAACATCCATTTGTCATCCTGCATCGTGTAAAACGCTCATTAGGGAACCTCCATTTTCTGTACTCAAAGATGACGTCACACTCGTTTCTTGTATAGCAACTGCACGCAAAATGTCTGTAAATTGGGTTTTACTCTCTCACTCTCACTCTCACTCTCACACGTGTGACGTCATCGCGACGAACGTTACGTGGAATATTTCGAAAATATCGGTATATACTTGACCTTCGAAACTTCGCAGTACAACTTTGACACTTTCGAATCATCAGTTACGTAAAACAAACGATTGGATAATGTAAAATTATGTTCTTTAATTGAGTAAAATAAGTTTTCTCTGCGTTCTATGAATTCCGATCAAAAGTGTCTAGAAGAAAACTAAAGAAAATATCGTAATACGGCTACGGAGATAATAGAGACAACTAGCCCAATATAGATTTCAGAAGAAAAAATTTCTACGATGAATGATAGCAAACATTAAAAGAATTTATGTATATTAATCAGTTTTTAATAGTACTTTTGTAATGCCGTGATTAAGTATGCAGAGAATTTATAAGTCGATGAATTAATAGATTTACGGTAAAGAAAGGAGGAGTTGACCACGTGGAGGAGGACAATGAACTTAATTTACTCCCCGGAAGAAAGCAAGGGACGTATTCCATCAATGCCGATCGAGGACCGTTAAACAGAGGCGGATTTAACGTTCCAGAACATTCCTGAGATAAGAATAATATAAAAGTAGTTCGGTAGTGGTTATTGTATTATAGTTATTATTTGCTTAAGTGTTGTGTGGGATGACAAACGTTGGATTTTGCTGCTTCCGGCAGATGGAGAGTACACGCCATGGCACTTGTGGCCTTCGACTCTCGCAATGAGCACGGTCCGACGATCCACCCTGATTCTTCAGCGTTGCACGTTGTCAAGGAGATCTTTGCGCCTCTCATTTGTAGTTACTATCTGCTTCGACTCAAAGTGGAAGCGGTGCAACAGAAATTCTTTAAGCCGAGAACGCTCGGTTTAAAATTCGTCTCTCTTGATATTGTCGTGAACTTGCTCGTCGTGAACTCCGTGTTTGGCCGAGCTGAGCTGCGAGGTTGGTCACGGCAAAGGGCTGAGAAGAGGGATAGAGGTCGGGGGGTTAGCTCCAGAGAAACTCACAGTGCGTAAGAGGGGGTTTAATACTCACAAAGACGGTTGATGGGTGCAGACCCAGAGAGAAGTGTTGGAGAGGTCACGCTTCGTCAGGCTATCGCAGTTCGGCGGATGCCAGTAAGCAGCTCGGTCGGAGCGGAGGCCGGCGGTCCCGGGTTCGGTCCGGCTGGTAGGCCAGGTGGCGAGAGAGTAGAGAGTGGGGGAGATCCTCTGATCTTACCCCATATATACGGTTTATAGCCTGACGTCACAACCTCGTAACCTAGTCTCGTCTGCTAGCGCGCCTGACCTCACTCTAACATGCTTAGTTGGGCATACTTGAGGTGGCGTCACGACAATATATTAAGTGCATCGAAGTTAAAGTTAACCTCTTTTTAATTTCACAATTTTTCGAATCACTTTTGGAGGAGATCTTGTGTTTAAAATTAAGAAGAATGCTAGTTAACTTTTATCTCATTTGTTGCTAAATTATAAACACTAATATCAAATGGCCACAGATGTATAAGTAATTGAAATGGGGAAGATATTTTAGGAAGATAATGGCAAATAAAACAGAAAACGCGCTCTTAAAAGATCAAATCATAAATAAATTTTAAACCATTCATAGATGGTAAGGGACGAACAGTGTTGATAAATTTTGATTTCCTTTGTATAGGTTGGGCAGAAATGTCACTGAACTTTTCAGTGTTGGTTTGCAAATTATTGTTTGTTTGTTGTTTGTTGTTTGTTTTTTGTTATATCCAGTTCTACCAAGATAATTCTCTTCTCTATTAAAATGTAAAATGAAAATATAAATTGCAACCAAAAAAATCATTTAACATCAAGTTCCACAGTATGTGATCACCAACGATCCAAAAAAGCGTTTTCTTTACTTCATTCCAGATAGAAATGTGGAATATTGACGGGTGGTGTATTGATTAACAGTCCTGCAGGAATCTCGGGTTCGATTCCCTCCTTGTCACCATTTTTATCTTTTCTCTTTTTGATTATCACGTTCTCCCAATGTAAGACAATGCGATTATTTATTCTCCATTATCTGAGATTGTGTGTTTGTATTATCAAACATTTTATATCCAAAACGAACCTCCATTCAATGTTTGGTCTCCGATCGCGTGATGGTATCCCATTCGCAGCGAGGGATGATGACGCAAACGTCGAAAGGAAATGAAAGAAAAGATTCGATAACAGCAATATTGAAGTGCACATTAAGGAAATGGGAACAAGAAGAAAGGGAACATAAGAATAACCGTGGAAGCGGTTGTGTTTGGGCAAAAGCGAATGGCGACTGCGGCGGATAGAACGCGCTTTAAAGCAGCGGCGGCAGCAAGTAGAAGTAGCGCCAGCAGCCGGTTCGCTTCCCAGCGGAGCGAGACCCTGGTGACAGTGGGCCAGAAACGGGCTAGAGCGGTCAAAAAAAGGTTTATCCTATTTTTATCCCATGAAACTCAATATTGTGTGCTAACAGATATGGAACGAGGAATATGGATCAATCAATTAAAACGACAAGGGCTCTATTCAAACACGGCCTGGCAAGAATAAATAACCAAGAAAGAAAAATATGATATTACAGGAGAATATGCACAACAAATTCTAAGTATACGAAAAGAAATTAAAAGAAAGGCACGGTAGATAGTTCCATACTTCCTCGGGGTGGGGACGATCAGCGTCATGACGCTCAGCACTGACGACCAAACGGAACCGCCAAACAATGAAGGTAATAAAGAGATATCTATTAATGACAACCTAAACGATAACACGGGATAAGAATAAAGAGAACGAGATATGAAAAAAATAATATAAGAACACAAACAGAGAAATAGGATATAGAGAAGATGAGAAGTAAGAAATGAAGGAGAGAGAGAAAAAACCCAGGAAGTGGCGTGTGAGCACTGGTCGAGGAGGCACTGGGGAAAAAGAAAAGAGAAGGATTGGAAGAGAGAGAGAGATAACGAAGATACTTTTGCAAGCATGGGAAATTCGAAGGAAGAAGGGGGGGGATCATATGAGTTCATTCCAGATGTGACTTACGCAGAAAAGGCGAAAATGTGGTATCGTCCAGGACCAGCGGTAGCAGAATTTATAACAAATTATGGGGATACAAATGCGTATTAGAAGAGATTCATTTTAAAAGAGGATGATAAGTGTAAATGTGGGAGTGGGATAGAATACATGTTCTCGGACTGAGAATTAGATTTTGCTCTCTCTTCTCCATATATCTTCAAAACTGCGAAATACAGAGGTCATATCGGAAATCAAGATGATAGGAACAAAATAAAAGTTCAAGATATTTCTTCAACCACCATCAAATAAATTAAAAATGAGTTTAAGTTGTAATTATGAATAGTGACTTCTAGATATGTATATACATATAAATAAATAATGTAAAGGTTGTGGTGGTATGTCTACCGAAGGAAACATGACACTGTAAATAGATAAATGAAAACAATATTAGACATCTAATTATGTGAAGGAAAAAAGTCCGCTGAGTTACGATTCGTAAAGATATGACTTTTCGAAAATATCACTATCTAGAAAAAGTTTATTTTTCAGTTGATAATCGGTATCTATTTGAATTTTAGTAGCATTACTTTTAAGTATAAAGTTTTTAAGTTAATATTACATTACACTTATTAAGAATTTTTACATGTCTGACGGTTTTCGCGTAAAAGTGTCAAAAGCGGCCAAAAATAGACTATGGCCCGAAATTCTTAAAATTTTATGTACAGAGTTCTTTTGGAGTATATACAGGGTTTAAAACTACGAATATTTAGGTTATTAGAAAAATCAACAAAAATCAAGAAACTCAGTTAATCTTATTTTATTTTAATAAATATACTCGTATCTTTATTCCAGTGAAACTTATTGTTTTTTCCTCATAAATAAATATATTGTTTCATAGTATTAACCATTAATTTAACACTTCAGACAACAAGAATCCATTTTTTAGAAACAAAACGTAATATTTTTTATGAAGAAAACCTGTACATCTTCATGTAGCGCAACTTTGTTTTTTTTCACGTAATAATTCCCGATCTTTATTATAATTTATTAAATACAAATTTGTTGGTATTACGTTTATTTTACCACACGTACCCAACTTCTTATACGATCTAAGGAGATAACTGAAGTTTACGAACAGCCTCTGCCTTAGAGTCGCGTGATAGGAATTGGTGGGATGGTCCCTTGCTTGTTTCCGGAGAGTAAATTAATTTATTGTGCTCCACTTGGTCATACGCAGTTTGTAACTGCTTTTTCCACAATAAATTTATTTTATTTTGTTTCATAGAATTAGCACGTTATTGAGTTTCAGGGTATAGAAGGGGATAACCATTATTTTCGACGTCTCTCTTCATCGTCTCCGGACCACAGTGGCGCGCGGTGTGGCCGCGACGCGGAACTAAGTGACGGGCGTCGAAGCGGGTGTTATTTCATTTGTTTCCACGTCGCCAATGCGCGCTGCGCTGCGCCAATGTTTCCTTCATGTGTGTATGTGGCGTTGAGGCAGCCGAGTGGTTTGGAGTGGGGGATTGTCACATTTCTCTGGGTCACAGGTGGAAATTCAAAAATTTAGGCTCTACAAATTCCTTTGCCCGGATTCTTCTCCGGTGTTCATCCGGGAAGTGGCAGATTTTCCATAGTCAGGAATATCATTTAATACTTCTATTAATTTGGACTGCACATTGCATCTAGATTCCTTTTGGAATAGTAAATTGATAACAGTTTGTATTGGTTAATTTTTCGTTATTACCATTGTGTCCGCCACTGCCCTTAATCGGAATTGATGGGATATCGTTTTATTTTTTTCTTTAAAGAGAGTAACTTAGTTTATTCTCCTCCGCGTGGTCATAAGCAGTTTGCAACTGCTAGTTGTATGTGTGTGTATATATATTATGGGTTGATTTTTCACCCGAGAATTCTAATACATTTATAATATTTGATTGGTCGGGTCGTATTGAAATTATATACATATACGTAATATCTCATTCTTTTATCAAAATAAGATATTTCGTTTAAAATTCTACGCCAATGGCCTCACACATGTTTTTAATTTTTTTTTTTTTTTTATACGAAAAATTGGTATAAGCTGTGATTGAAATTTGTGTATTTTTATCGACGTCCAATCTTTTTAAAAGTGGAAAAATATAATTATACTTTTCATGTTAATCAATGCGTTTTTTTTCTCTTCGCATTTGATGTGGTAACAATTGCTGGACAGATTTTGAAAAGAATCGTTTGAACGAAAAGAACGTCGTGGAATGTGTCTCATTCTGTTGGAATATGCATTCGGTTAGAAAAAACGCATAAAAAATAAATTGCGCTCGTGAATGAATACAATCACTTAAAAGAAAATTATTTAGTCGCAACTTGAGTGACATCTTCTTACATCAGATGTCTTTAAAAATTACCATACTCCTCTACAACAGTCCCGAGGACAAACAAATAATTTAATAAAGTGATGTGTAAAATAATTTGGTTGTTTTTTCTCTATATCCTATCGTTGTATAAAATTGGTTAAATGCTGCAGCTATATTCTTAATCGCGTGGTTTTGATCGCAAGTATTCAACTACATGATGGTAAACACATTATATAGGGGGAAAATGCAATGGGATATTAATTTAAGACATATTTGTATTATAATTTCTGCTAGTTACAAACACATTGTACATTACAATAAAACTAAAATGTTCATTATAAATACTCACCTAAAAATAATTAAAAGATACAACACATTTTATTATATTGCAGCTAATAATTTCTGAGATACACTTGGTAATTAAGGGATGTTGGCATCCACATCAAAGAATTATAAGACTATATTATGTTGCCCAAATTTTTATTCTCATCAAAAATCTTTTTCGGCTTCATAACTAACATCAGTAGCAAACACCGTAAAAAAGTATTCATGATAGAATAACATAAAAGTAATAATTTTGGCAAGTAATAAAAACATGGGCGACATAATATAGTCTTATGATTTATCATTTCTGAGATAATTTTGTTAATGAAATAATGGCGTTTGTACTTTTAGGATGTGAACGTGTCCATGTCCGTGCAACATTTCAGGCTTTTGCGGGAACACGGGAGCATACCATTCGGAAATTACCGTAGCAGCCATTGGAGAGTAGTTGCTCTCATGGACACGACCACTGCAAGCGCCAGTGTCGCCGCAGACGTAAAGAAAATGTTGTATCGTCGCGGACCGATACCAGCGTCGCGCGTAGAGGAACAAATTTTTATGCTAACTCCCAGATCGCGTAGGATATTTTTAGCTGAAGGTAGAATTTGTTTGCATTCGATTTCGGTGCAGAATACGTTCTCCAATCTCGTGTGGGCTTATGGTAATTCAAGACAATGTCATTCGAATGTGCCTTTGCTTAAACGTCCGGGTGTTTGTTGTACAAAGAAAGAAAAGGATTTACATATTTTAAATGTATTTCATCTGATTTGGTGTTTCGAGTGAAATCTGTTCGGGTATCTCAACCAATCTATCTCTCTTTAATGTGACCGTCACTGTGTATCACCGTGTTCTCCAAATATTCTCGTAATACGCGCAAGAAAAATAAAAATATAATTTTCCCATCGCATACAGTATTCCATAAAGTTGTTTACATACAACTGTTATCACGCACTTATCAAAGAGTTTAAAATCAATCAAACCCAAATATCCAGTGGTCGAATTTTAAAATATTTAAATAAACGTCATTTCGATAAATGTGTTTTCGTGATTTTCGCAATTACAGCAAATTCTAGCGTTTTTTATATTTCCTTTAGAGCCTTTAAGAATAAAAAATGAATTCAATTGGATGAAATTATCCTTTTCAAAATTTAAGTGAAACATTTTTTGGATTTATTTCCTGGAAATTCCTACCTCATGTTCTCGTTTAGGAATAATTTAACTGTAAGAGAAAAATTTAACAACTTGATTCAACAACAAAAAGTGGTAAATTGCTAAGCTTATCTTAGTTCTCGATATAATTGTTTCAAAAATACTTGGTCTTCTAGTGCGTCATGCATTAACAAAGATTTTAATAATGTATTGTCATTTTATTCATCCGTAAAAAATCTAAATATGGACGATAAAAAAATATGCCTCAATGTAAAAATTAATAAATTTTATAAACAAACCAACTTGCATAAGATGGCAAGTAACAATGTTACTGTACAGTTTAGTGCCACTGTCTTTTTGACACCACTGTCAGAGACGGGAACTGTAAATAACTTTCATTCGTAATTACAACTAATGGGTTTGCGTTTAAGAGTCCTGATTCTCAGAAAATTGATGGCGAAAAGAATGGAACTTTAAGCTAAAGAAAAGAAAAGAAAACATGCAGCCCTGTTCTTGGAAACTCAAGCAGCTCATTGCAACTACTCCTCAGCTTTTCTTAGCTCTAATATTCATTGCTTTTTTACAAACTTTATTTTTTAACTTGCTTCGTTCGTATATATTCTGCCCTTACGCTCAAAATTGGTAATTGACTTTTTTGCCACATCCATGTTCCTCCAAGTTTCCAATCGAGCTGAAACATTACAGATAAGTGCGATTTCCATGACAACAGCTGATTATTGTACCAATTTACGAAAATCTACTCCTTGTATGGGTGTACGAGTGTACGAGTGTATGCGAGTACGAGTGTATGAATGTATGAGTGTACGAGTGTACGAGTGTACAAGTGTAGGAGAGTGTAGGAGAGTGTAGGAGAGTGTAGGAGAGTGTAGGAGAGTGTAGGAGAGAGTAGGAGAGAGTGGGATAGTGTATATGAGTGTATATGAGTATATATGAGTGTGGGAGAGTGTATGAGAGTACATCCCACCGTAAGTGAAGAATGCACGGAGGATTNAGTAGGAGAGAGTGGGAGAGTGTATATGAGTGTATATGAGTATATATGAGTGTGGGAGAGTGTATGAGAGTACATCCCACCGTAAGTGAAGAATGCACGGAGGATTTTGAACCAAACTTTGTACACACATGACTATTTGGCAGAAGTACTGTGTAGATAAGACAACCCTGACACCCCTAGATACGAAGTGGGAAGGGGATGACGTGAAAGGTAAAGGTAATTTATTAGGGCAGTTTACTGCGCTCATTTGACAAATAAATTTACAAATTCTAATATTGAAAGGTAGAAAAGAAAAAGAAAACTTTTTTTTAGATAAGGTATTTTAAGAAGTTCTGTATTAAAAAGCAATACAATATAATTTACAGTAAAATATATTGATAACAACACATATTTGTTAAACATTTAGAAATACTCAATCCTCCACTGCCTCCAGACCCTTGATCGAAAATGATGGGATGGTCCCTTTATATGTATTTTCGGACAGTAAATTATTTTCACAAACATATAAATCTCTTAAATTGCTGTTAACCACATCACCAGGTAAGCATTAATTATGTTATATTGAGTGAAAATGAGATACGGGACTGGGGATCGAACCCAGGACCCATAGCTTTAAACTCCGGTGCGCTACCTGGATGCGAAGTTACATGCTCGATCGGCCTCTCATTTTCATTCGATATAGCATAACTAATCTAATTAATTAATTTGTTTATTACCCTCCCTCCCCCTTCGTGTTCCTATACGCAATTTTTTTTACAATTCATTAATTAATTAATTTAATTTATTTGTTTGTCTTTCTTTTACGTCTCCTGAAAGGCATCATAACTAATGTGTTTGGAAGTGGAGTGATCTTCTGCCATCGTTATTCGTCCCCGTCCCCCCCACTGAACGTACTCCGAAAGCGGGTGCTCTGTATGCGTCGGCGTCGGAACGTCTACGTGCTGAACAAACAGCGCGCGTAAGGGGGAGTACGCGTCTTCGCTTTATGGACGCATTTCAACTTTATAGCGGCGCGCGGCATGTGATACTTGTATGCTTTAGTGGACTATTCGAGACATCCGTTAGGACGCCGACGGCCGTGCGTCCATAAGATTCATGGCTCTGTGCTTACGTGGCTTGCATCAACTACACGACTTATTTACAAATTTTTGATACCAAATGTTTCATATCTCTCCCGAGAAGAGTTTCCATGTTGCAGTTTGACGTCTAATTAATTTCTCGTTTCACGTTATTCAGTCATGATAAATTCTTCAAGATACGAATAGAATGTTTGAAATTTACCTAGAAGAACTGATAATAATAATAATAATAATAATAAATAAATTTAATAATAAATTTATTGTCAAAAAACAGTACAAACTGCGTATGAACACGTGGAGGACAATAAACTAATTTACTCTCCGGAAGCAAGCAAGGGACCATCCCATCAATTCCGATCAAGGGCCCTAAGGCAGAGGCGGATTGAAAAATTTCAGCAAAAGTTCCTAAATTAGATAAAAAGTTAGCTGCGAATTATAATACATATATAATGTCAATATGTTTGTAAATTTACATGTACAAGTTATTATCGAACTATAGATTATTCTGAGTATAGTGTTTAAAAATCATAATAATAATAATTATTATAATAATAACGAGTAGCAATCATACCAGTAGTAATAGAGGCATTAGGAACTATCAATAAAACAATAGAGCAATATATACAGAAAATACCAGCAAATATGATTCTAAATGAAGTTTAAAAAACAGCACTGTTGGGAACTGTCCATATCCTGAGAAAAGTATTGTAGCTGCTATACGCATTATATCCAACCTTAGGAATGTGGTTCATTCCCGGTGGGAAGACAGATACCAACATTAGCTGAAATAAAAATATATAATAAGACATAAATATATTATCAAAAAAAGTAAAAGTTACAAACGGCGCATGATCACGTGGAGCACAACGGAACTAATTTAGTGACCCGAATCAAAAGCAAAGGAACGATCATCCCATCATCGATTCCGATCAAGGGCTCAAGGGCAGTGGCTAATCGACGATTTCAGTTCGTCTCTAAGATAAGAATAAAAATAATTCGGTACGTTTCATAATATTTACAGAATAGTCACAAATTTATATTCAATATAACACAATACGAAAGACACTTCATCAACATCAGTTACATTGTTTCACTAGTTTAAAACTGTTTAAAAAAATAATATAACACTAATAATATGGAATTAAAAAAATCTGTGAGAATGCATCGGTTCATATTTCAATTTATTTATTTTTATATCGGTTTTTCTTTCTTTTTTCTTTTTTTTTTTTTTTTTTTTTTTTTTTTTTTTTTTTTTTTTTTTTT
>NNCF01126313.1:946902-959316 GCA_002313205.1 Laupala kohalensis
ATGCGCCCCCGGTCTTGAGGGGGGAGGGGGCGTTGTTACAATGTGAGGGTTCATAGTAAAAGAGGGTCAGAATGTTCTAGACAGCGCGACGTTACATTTGGTAAATCGTAAATATAAAGAATTTTCTCTATTGAAGTGAATGAAAACGTAAGTCGAATAATACCTTACGCCATTTTCTCCTTGCGATACCTTTATAATCCTCGTCAGTATAGAAATAATTGTATTTTCTGGCTTAATTGCTGTTTTTTTTTAATGATGGGAGGGGTTTGGTATAACGTTGTTTTGTGACGTCACGTAATGGAAGGGTTTGGTATAAAGCGTGACCAGGGGGGTCGGGAGAGTAAAAAGATCTCAAAGTATTTTTAAATGTTTTTATTTGCTTTGGCATTTTCTCTGTAGTATCCCCCGCCCTTTTTATCATCCACTTTCACAAATTCATCACTGAAAAGTTTCTTCTATTGTCATTATGAAACCTGAAATGCAATTTATCGTATTAAAAAAGTCGTGGAATTAGGAATGAAATATTTTACAACAAAAGCATTTCAGTTTCTGTGCTAAAAAAGGAAGTAGCTGATCCTAGCAAGAATTATGGAATACATTGTTAAACAGTTCGTAATGTGTGGTGGTAGCTTTCCATTTATATATATAATATACATACACACACTTGTAGCACCACGCTATTTATTTTGTTCAATACATACATTTGTAATATAATGGCAACTGCATAGAGAGGGAGAGAATATATAAAGCATATCGTACTCATATATGTGCAACGCGTGTTGTACGTCGGCCTCTGACTTTACAAGCCCCACGGTGCATCAATCTGTGGGAGAGATTGCGTTTTGCGCGCGCACTGGTGGGCGGTCATTTGCGGAAACGAATGCCTGTATTCCGTCCTCAGACGCGTTTTTTATGACGCTTATCCGACCGGAAATTTACCACCAATATAAATATTTACTCTGCGCTTCGTACATTATGCGTTGAAAAGGATGGAGCAATATGAAGAGTTTACTTTGGGCACTGCAGGATCGTAAAGCTATCCAACATCCACCTTGCAAAGAACGATGTGCAATGGGGTTGCTATTAAAAGGTACGAATGGGTTCGAGTTTATTTGTTATTTATTATTTACTTAATCGAATAGCACTTTTACAGAACACGATAAATCAATACTTCCTTCCTTCCTTCCTCTTCCTCCCCGCCGACATTTGTTTCTTCTCTGCTTCCGATCTCTGCTTCCGGAGCTGTTCGATGTTATGAGGCAGCCTTCTTTTCCTTTCTTGTTCATCCCTGAAGACCACATTTTGAATTTTGTCCGTAAATAACTTCCTATCATATGAGTCCTTAATATCAACGTTTGTTTTTTGAGGTCATTTAATGTCTGCGTAAACCATGCTGGTTGTCCTCTGAGCTTTATAATTTTATTAAAAATCTGTTTTGTCAATCTGTCATCACTCATTCTGGTCAAATGTCCGAAAAACGACAATCTTCTTTTGCGCATGGGTGTACAAAATGTTCGTAGATTTCTTTGTTAGGTCGTGGCCTGTTGAATTCTGTTCCTGTTCTCCTCGGGCCATGTATGTTTCACACCAGTCTTCTTTAGTTTTAGTGTTTCAGCTCCATAAAGAGCCTCAGGATTCATCACTTTAAAAAATATATTTACTTCTATATCGTGGGGTAATGATAATAGTTTATTAATCTGCAAGTGAGCAGACACAATAAAAGTATGCAGACACAATAAAACAATAATAAGAGCTTAAATAACAAGTCATCGCCAAAATTCTTTCGTTGGAATTTCGTAATATTGTGCTACAGAACAATTACAATTACAAATCATTAGAGCAAAAGTTCTTCCCGGTGATTTGACTCGGTGATTTGCGGTGCTAGTCCCATCTTAATTTTTATTTTTTTCAATTCTCTCGAAGATTTTGTGTTAGAAACTGTTTCTCGTCGCATTCCACTCTCCTTCTTTGCCATTCTCCTTCTCTTTCCTAATGAGTATTCACTCCGCCGTCTCGCGCCCATCGCCAGCGTCAGAACGAGAGGAGCGTCAGTTTTAAAAAAAATCAATTGTCCCCTGGACGCGTTGATGAACCCTCTTTCTCACCCCTAATTTCATCCCCATTTGTCTCTCCATCAGCCTGCTTCCGACATTTCTGTGAGAGAGAGGTGTGTGTTTTTTTTTGCTAAAGAGGATTATTCCGGGTTTGAATTTCTATTTGAATGGAGTTTTTTGTGGTTTGAAAGTCGTACTAGCGTTGGTAGAATTGAATCACTAAAATACCTCAAATTTGCATAAACAAACAGAGTAACAAGTACTTATTGTGATTTCAACTTAAAAAAAACAAGAGTAATCTATAGTTCGATAATAACTTGTACATGTAAATTTACAAACATATTGACATTATATATGTATTATAACTCGCAGCTAACTTTTTATCTTATCTAGGAATTTTTTACTCAAATTTTTGAATCCGCCTCTGCCTCAGGGCCCTTGATCCGAATTGATGGGATGGTCCCTTACTTGCTTCCGGAGAGTAAATTAATTTATTGTCCTCCACGTGGTCATTCGCAGTTTATGCTTCTTTTGTAGACAATAAGTTTATCATGCAACACCGGCCGTTTAAATGAAATAATTGCGATCATAGTTGACGGTGTAATACATCGTGTCTTTCGGAGAAATGACCTTTTTAATCTTTAGGTCACCAGACATGTGAGAAAGAAATTTAATTTTTTATAGAGAGGTGAGTGAGATGCGTAAATTACGAAATCGTTTGACTTCGTTTGTTGCTCGACCGCCATGTTCTTACTTTATGCATTTGAAACTAGTCAAACGAGTTCCTGAACATTGTTTGTACTATATTGTTATTAACTGATAGATACAAATTAAATCCCGTTTCTTCATCATTATTATTCATATCGTCGTGTTTTATGACAAAAAGAAAAAAAAATTAAACATCTCATTGATTTCACTAACTTGGAGCGACGGCTGCTCCCACCTTCGATTATTTAAAACGTCGTTACAGCGTTGGTTCAGAGGCTCGACGCGGGTAGCGCTGATGTCGCGGACTGGGAAGAAAAAACGAAAGTGTAAGAGATAGAGAGAGAAGGAAGATAAGCTCATTGGCACATCTCTCCCTTCTACCCCCGTCACTCTCCATCGTCACCAAGACGTCTTTCAAAGCGAATTCCTTCTCTTACATCATGAAGACTTAAAACTTAGGAGACTGGGAAAATGGCCAGTTTTCTTATCTCGAGATGGCAAAGCCTTTCGCGATTGTTTTATTGGGAGCTGCGAGGTGAAAGTGAATATTTTTTGTGAGTTTAAAACAGAATAGGGAGCATTTTTTGTGGACTTACCGCCTCTAAACAGTCTGCTCTGACATAATTCTCTGGCTTCAAAGTTGGAATTAACTAAGTGAAATCCTACAAACTCCCTCGGAAACTTTTTTATTTTATTTTGTGGGAACTTCCATTTCGAGTGGCTTTATGAGAATATTTTAGTAGGTGTAAATATGAACCTTTGTGAGCAACTGTTTCAGTGAAGGAATATAAAAATACCAGCTGATTACCCAGCGTTGCCCGGAATTATTTTACTCGTTAGACAAACGAACCAACTCACCGGAAACCTGGCAGGTCGAATTGTTGCTTCCGATGCAAGATACAACTGCGGCAGCGCAGAAGCACCATTTCATTAAAACGCTTATAAAATCTAAATCATTGGTTCAAACTTTTCTATTTAAAGATGTATTTAATCTTCGTTAAATGCACAAAACAAAGAACCCATTACATTTTATGAAGATTGATTTCATTCTTTCTTAAAAATTCCTCACTGAAATTGACATTTCTATTTTTCATAGCGTTCTTTCGATTATTTAAATTAACCTTAGTAGATAGACATATGCTGTCGCGAACATTTTTTGTAGAACTTTTCGAGACGAAGAATATTGACGCTCAAAGTTGTCATCTATTTCTAACCGTTTAGTAAAAGTGAATATGACCGATTTCTCCCCGATTTCATCGACATTTATCTTCAAGTTCATTTTTTATCTTTCTTTTCGTACATTAAAAAAAATAAAAGTTAGGTTATGTTCATCGTGGACACCTTAGCTATCTCCTTTTGCTGAATTTCATCACGATCGGTTCTGTGGTTTAGTCGTGACAAAGTAACAAACAGACAGACTCATTAACTTTCGCATTACGCAATTATATATTAGTATGGATTATAAAGAGATGATGCTCTGATTTCAAAAATTGTTGGAGAATTACCTACAGCACTGTCACTGCAATACGTGTAATATGTCTATTTCATATCAATATGTAAAAGTAATATGATCGCGAAACTAATAGGGTTATCGACTTCGTTCCTCCAAATTAAGGAGGACTCTTCCACTTAAAATATTCAGTACGTTAAAATCTAATAAATTGTTTCACAAATTTTATATCAGATGAATCATCTAGTTGCTAAATAAGATTGCCCTGAAATTTGAATCATCTTTTGAATAAGTACAAAATGTGTAGGGGACCGCAAAAATTGTTATAATGTTCCCATTAATAGGATTCATCTGCCTCGTAAGATTCTAACCAGGAGTTAACAAAGAAAAATCATTAATGTTTGTATTATGCTCATAAAAAATTGGAACAATGCCCACTCTTGAGGGTTTTGTAAAACCTACATCTCGAAATTCTAAGCTGTCCATAGAATTAATTTCGAAAGCAATACTTGCGTTAGTGACATAAGTTGAAACTCAGGTTTGAACTTCCCACCCAGTCACTTCCTAAGTGGAATCAAGAATGGTAACCAAAACGTTCGATTTGAAGTAAATTACGTGGTAAAATAAGGGCAGTCAAATATTGAGTTGAAACTGTTCGAATAAAAGCATAGTATTGTCTCAAGAAATTAATTTTCCTCCTTTTTACAGGAATTTATTGATTTTGATCGAAGTAATATCCTTACAAAACATCCTCTCCTTACAAAAAATAATATTCATACAATTTCACAAACGTTTCAACTATTAAAATAAGTCATCTACGAAATTGACTTAAAAAATTAATTATTCCAATGTTAAAGTTAAGTGTTACATTCGCAGAAGTGTTACATATAAGAATCATATTCAAAAAAACCTTTTTCGAATTGGTTACAAATTCAAAAGTGATTAAATTACATCTTACGATATATTTTACAGAAAACACGCGTAAAACCACAAATGGACTGAGCGGTCGCTGCAACGCATCCTCATCCGCTACACGATGGAATGGACACTCTGAACACTTGTATTAGTTATAAACATTGTTTGGGTAATTAGGTACTTAATCTATCTTAAAATATTAACAAGGAACTTTAAGTCGTTCATTCAATCAAACGAATTTTTAATATTCGTTGGAAATATTTTTTAAGTTTAAAATTTGGACTTTATTTAATGTTATTAGGCTACAGATTAAAGCCTTTGGGGCCAAGATGAACGAATGTTTTGACACAAAGATTTCTTGATCCTTGGTCTAACAAAATGCTCTTGAGAGAGAGAGAGAGGGATGCGATGCGATCCAACGCTTGTGGTATGTGGGACGGGGAAGGCCCATATTATAACGTTGTGGGTTGTTCGGTGGTAGAGGGTGGAGGCGGGGAGAGAAAGATCCACGATTCGTGTCGCTGCAAAAACTGACCACTAATTTCTGTAATCCCGTGTCGCTTCGTGCCGCTAGCTGCCCACACTCACAGGACTTATTCAGCCTTCGGTGACCACGGCGATTCTGCGTATACGCTACAGATCCATTACTAGTCTTCGATTCACTCATCATTGGCTCCTCGCTTTTGTTGGTTTCCTCTCGGTCTCTCTTTTTTTATTGTTATGTAAAGTTATACTTGAAATTTCTTTTTTAGTTAATTTTCCCCGTTTCGTTATAGCGTAGTATTTGCGTTTCGAATCATAGTTGTTATAATAATAATAAATGTATTGTCAAAAAACAGTACAAACTGCGTATGACCACGTGGAGGACAATAAACTAATTTACTCTCCGGAAGCAAGCAAGGGATCATCCCATCAATTCCGATCAAGGATCTCAAGGCAGAGGCGGATTCAAATCTTTTTTGCATAAGTTCCTAGATAAGATAAAAAGTTTATTATTATTGTTGTGACAAGTAGTTTAGATTACTTCATAAAATTCATTAAGTATCACAATTATTCAACAATATGCGAAGAACAAAAGACTGAAAGAGCTATTGCTACGATTATTTCTCAACAACTAAAAAATTTATTTTAGGAAATATATTCAATATATGTTAACAGCATTTTTGAAAGTGAAATGGAATAACATTGTAAAAGATGGAATTAACTAGTACCTTCTCCACAAGCAATGAGGAACTTGTTACATTTGTTTAAATCAAGAAGGTAAATATAAATATGTCCTTTTTGTGTGTGATAGTGTTTTCCTCTCGTGATACAAAAATGTCAAACGAGGAATTCTTTTTTATATATTTGAAACAAAATATATAATAACCAACGTAGAAACCTGTCTGTTCTTTAATTAATGCATCTGCGGTTCATGTCCTGATCTGTATGAAAATACAGAGGATTACTCCTATATGAAGTGGGAGCCATCTTTCTTACATCACGAGTTTCCACACTGCTTTAGACTTATTCCACGGATCACTTACGTTCACACCACGTACCTAATTAAGAAATCTCATTGTACGGAACAAAAAAATTATAATTTTGTATTTTTTTAGATAATACCATCTAACTAAAAATTTATGAACTACAAATTAAGATGTACAAAAGTACGTGAAAAGAGATTTATAGTGAGAAAAAATTGTATTATATTTAAAAATCTTTTAATCAAGCAATACCTTGGAAACACTGACTGTCACACTATGATTAAAGATTTAATATGAAAAAAGTCGAACACAGGCATTCCTTGCGTAATGACAATTGAAGTTTTTACATATTTTCGACCATTTTTTAAAGAGAGTTTATTGTTCAGTTAGAAACTTAAAGCTGCGGTTTGAAACATCAGTTGAACTGAAATTAGAATATCTTTAAAGCAGAATGACGTTTCCTTCGATTTCCTCGTTAAATATAAGAATGATACAGAAGGCAGAAATTGGAAAAGAAGTAACGGAAAGAAAATTCTAAAATTTGAGTAGTTCTTTACGAATGGAGAAAGTGTCCGGAAGGGATAAAAGAAACTCGCTTCAAAAGTAATTTAAAACGAAATCCTTCTAGAAAAACGATATTAAACCGAAACATTTACTTCGTAAAGTACAAAAATGGAGAAGCGAGTTTTCAAGATTTTCTTTTGAAGTTAATTTTTTTTTTATTGTTTCGTCTCGGTACTTGAAGCAGCTACGACGTTTTTTATGTGAGAAAAATAGGGAATTAAAATGACCAAAACATCGTTACACAGAGTCTTTTGGGCAAAGGTCAATATATTGACAGAAGATTTAACAAATAAAAACCGAGTCATTAATATAACAAGAACCCCCAAATGTTTCAAATATGTATAACATAAAATGCATGGAAAGGTGCTTGTACGGTACTCCGCTCGACCAAACGGAATGAGAATTTCCGTTGGGGTTTTCTTCACACATTCCAGACTAAGGTTGGTTGTGTACTTCATATTCCCCGACTACCAAAAATCTCTCCTTCCCAACTCCTTCTCCTTAACAATGAGGTTATGTATGAGAACAGATCCGATAGCAAGAAATATGACGTGAAATAATTGAAACATGTAGATAATAAAAGTTGTAGTTGTCCGTGGGTTGCAGGCTCTGTTCGTACGTAGGGCAGTGAGAAATCGTACCAAAACTGTATTAAATACCACAGTTTTCAGCCTTTTCTGTCTATTATAGCTTCTCGAGTTAATATCGTCGGTTCTCATAATCTTCGTCTCATTTCCATCTCCCTCTCGAACTAATGATTCTCCTCCTGCCACTACTTCCTCCGCCCTCTTCATGGAGTAAACCTCTTCCGTCTGCGTGATCCTTCAGCACCAGTGACTGATCACTTCTCAAAGCCGCTCCGGAGATAATGTTGATGCGTACGACGCTTCAAGGAAACCAACCACCCATTCCAATCGCTATTCGCTCTCTGGACGCGATGCTAACGCCCTCTACGATTCGTTTCCGAATGACAAATAAAAAATGACTTCGTGAACGTCAATACTTTGAACTAGAGAAGAATTCACACATGAAATTGCTGCGTAGGAGTGTTTTATAAATAAATAATTTTTTTTGTCAAAACAGCACTTGCAAGTTGACGTGTGGGGGAATAATAAACTAATTTATTCTTTGGCAACAAGCAAGGGGCCATCCCATCAATTCCATTCAAGGGCTTAAAGGCAGTTGGCAGATTTAATACTGGTAAAAGAAATTATTTAATAAAAACGTAATGTTCTCTACTTATTATTCTAAAATAATTGTAGATATTACGTGATGTAAAAATTCGAGATAAAAAAACAGAAGTATTAATGAAAATCACACCCGTGGAAAATTAGCTACAACCGGAAGGAAAACCGGAGAAAAACCGGACGGGGGTGGGGCTACCAAGAGAATGGTTACAACTGTGCCAAGGTGGCGTGCAGTTAGAAATCTATTATGAATAAAAAGAATTAAAGACAAAATGAATTTTTCTTTGTTACGTGCATTTTTGTTGGAATTTTCATTTATTTATTTTTTGTTGAATATTGTTGATTTAAGAAGAGAAAAAGAAAAAAGAGAAAACTAGTTGTCGACTTTCGGTATCTCTGTCTTCAAACGCGTGTTTTTGCTTTTCAGCGAGTAAAACACTTCTCTGAATACTAAAAAGACTTTCAGGGAATTAAATAACTTCGAAATAACAAAACAATGCGATAAACGAATGAAAAATGAAGGCACAGTTTCCAAAGTATATCCAAAGTATATCCAAAGCTAATTAGGGACTCGACAGAAACATTATCAACATAAAACAGTGATAATTTTTTTTTCCAAAATGTGCTGTAATGAGCGAGCGCTTAAACAAAATGCATAATCAGACCATAAAACACTAATAAAACACAACTATGTAAATATAACTCAAAATTACGAAATCATTGTATAAAAATGTCTAGAATTATGCGTTTCATGTGACTTTTATCCAACTAAAAAGTTCTAATGCCATGCGATAGAGCAAATAATACTCGTACACACTGTCTAATAACATCATAACATACATTAGTAATACAGTAAAGTATTGGAAAAATTTTGAAATTCATCCTAGGTTATGGTGTGTTATAACATATCTTTTAATAATATATTGGCAGTATATTATTTTATTGCTTTTCCTTATATGTAATATTATTGTTATTTAATATTTACATTTTTTTATATTAAAATTTACTTTTTATTATTATTGTTTATAACAATGTATTGACTTTTTTCCGGTTTCCACACGTATATAAATAATATTTTCTACATTTTGGTGAATAAGAACATACAATTGCTCACCCTTAAAAGTATTTTTGGTTTTGTGTAATAAGTATCGTGATTTTATCCAATTGTTAATTGGAGAACAATGGTTCTCTTTACATTTTTGATGTGTTTTTTTCTTCAATACTTATATCGAGTGATGAAGGTATTTATTTGAGGTAGTGCCCGAGTTCTTTTGAACCGATAAAATAAAAATGATCTTTTAAAACATCACATTGGTTTTTACTTTGATTATTTAACAAAAGTTCTAAAGTAGTGTTTAAGTTTTCAGTAAGATTATTAAGATGACCCCTTTAAACAGATAGTGTATTAAATATTTCACTAAATTACATTATACAACATTTCAACCACGCTACTGGTCATCTTCAGGTGTATAACACATTAAATCCGATTAAAAAGAAATTATTTTTACTGGCCAATTATTTTTCATGTGTTAAGTGCTAGTAGTGTAATATAGTGAAAGACAGTGTCCGTGCAAAGGCGCAGTGTGTTATTATTGAATAGTTCAATGAATTCCAGTTCTATGATATTTCCTTGGTACTCGCTACTGTACATGAATTTAGTAGCTACACCTAAATTACTAATATCGAAGAGATCTGGCAGCACTTTGATTGTCTCTCATTTCCAGTACAAATAACAGCGGTTTTGATGTTTCTACATGATTGCTTCTTGATGTGGGCTGAATCATTTCCGCCCAGAGCCTTTGATTGCTTGCCGTATTCCAAGTGACCACAAAATGAAAACTCCTCATTGCCTCATTGCCTCATCAAGGTATTCCGCTTCACTCAATATTAGTTTACGGTACGCTGAAGGACTCAAGTAATAATATTGACAGGGGCAGAGGAAGAGTTTACCGAATCGGATAATTGCGTTCGGAGTCGGTATATTTACTCAGCATCAGAACAGTTCGAACAAATATGTAAACCTCACATACGAAAATTCGAGAGAAATAACTAGAGAAAGCTCCTGTGATAACGTCCAGCTATAACAACTTGAAGAATTTCAATCCTCATGGAAACTTATTTTCAGGGAAATGAATATGTTTACCGACAGCGGAGGTGGGGGTCAGGTGGCAGCGTCTTCGCTTCCGTGATCCCGTTGAGCGGTAGAACGTGGGTTCAAACCCTGCTCGACCTAAGTAGGTGAGGTTTTCAGCTGGGGTTTCCCTCATTTACTCTAGACAATTGTCGGTTCTGTACCATAAGTTCCCTGGCTACCCAACATCCCTCCTCCCCAATCCCCGTACGCAAGTCCAACGGTTAGGGGCAAGAGCCTGAAGAGCTCGTGGCCTGAATCTCGCCAAAAGGCATAAGAAGATATGTTCTAATTATTTCCATTATTTTAAAATAAGACACCCAACCCCAAAAGAATTTACAATGCACCTCAGACCTTCTCTACCGTGTCAGGTCTTCTATTACTCTATGCTCAAAAGAAGAATTAAGGTACATTTTTAACGAAAATTTTCTTTTTTATGCGCAAAATTATAAATACATTCATATTGCCAAATGAAGCGTAGTTGGTGTCATGTACGCCTTATTACATAATCTAGTTGCATGCAATACCTTGCATCTGTAAGGGATTCCTAAGTAGAGTGTTTTGTTGTTTTTGGTGTGAAATGAAAAGGTATAAACCATTTTATCTATCATCTCTTTAGGCGTATGTGAAGAAAAAGGACGGAAATTTCCCGTCCTTCTCAATTTTGCGTCCTGCTTATAGACTTTGAAAAATGTTGCCATTATTAACTAACCGAAGGTGGCTGATTTGACTGATATTCATACAGAACACCAACCATTCATAAACATGTCACAAGTACTTATGACACTAAACCACTAGCTGCTTGTGTGCGTGAGACATTCTCATATAATAATAATAATTATTATTATTTATTTTTATTTAGTTCTCTCAACTTGTGTTGGTTTTTCTCTCAGCAGTGGATTATTAAATCAAGTTCTGCTGGGAGGAAGAATCTATTTCAGGTCCAAGAACTTTCTGGTAATGTGGGCTGAGGACAGAAGGACGCTGTGTTGCAATCTACTTATTATATTGGTGTTGATTTCGAGTTTTTTTAATGGAGTCGACCAGGGATTGGGGTACTAGTCCTAGGGTAGATAAAATGATAGGCTCTATGATCACTTCTTGAACATTCCAGAGTTGTTTTTACTTCAAAGGCTAGTTGTTGGTATTTTGATATTTTGTCGTTCTTTGTTTTTTTTAGATTGTTGTAATTTACGACAGCAAAATCGATGAGATACACTTTTGATTCTTTTCTTTTCCAAAGGATGACATCAGGTCTGTTGTGAATTGTTGTTCGGTCAGTGAGAATGCTTCTGTCCCAGTACAAAATATTTGACATCAAATCATCTTGCAGAATTGGTTGAGGTTTATTATTATTATTTTCATGTAGTGATGTTCACTTCACAGCTGTAAAGGTGTTCTAGCTAGTTCAAATTTCTAATCCCAGATGATGATGGTGATTATCATTATTATTACTTAAGTATGGATGCTATGAAGATGTCTCTCAGCTAGTCAGAATGAAAAAAAAAAAAGGAATCTATGTCTTGTGACTCTCTTCCTGTGTAGCAAAATTATTACAGAACTTATTTTCTTCATTATTCCTCTTCGCTTTTCGTGGTCAACTTAAGCCCTTTGGACAAATCAAATCTATCCTCAAAAGCGTCGGCATTTTTTACTTCTCCACTGTTTTCTCTGCATCTTTTATGGTCTCCACTTTCGAAAGAGGAAATTTTGTAACTTGTGAAGAAATTTAAAAACAAATTGGATCATGAAAATAACAAAGAGTTAGTGATATCTTAATTTTTGCATCGTGGCATTTCCATGTCAAATAAAACATTTTCTTTTCATATAATAATTAAGAAAATATATGGCAACCGATTCATGTTTTTTACTACGGAAAACTCACTAGTGAGGAAGTAAACTTGTAAGAATGATTAAAGAATGAAAATATGAAGAGGGC
>NNCF01126315.1:10375-20457 GCA_002313205.1 Laupala kohalensis
GCTTCATTTCAAACGAGTCAAGCGAGTTCCTGAATATTGTTAGTTTGTTTGTGTTGTATTATGAACTGATATTGCTAATAAAAAGCATGTTTCTTCTTCATTATTGTTGTGTTTCATGACTGTTATAATGAAAAGAAAGAGAACGATTATACGTTTCAGTTATTTGACTAACTCGGAATGCTGGTACCACCTTAAGAGGTCGGGTACATTTAAAGTCATTATTCTTGCAGATGCAGCTATTAGTTAAGCGATTAAATGACGACGCGGTCGCACCGTTAGGTCAATTGAAGTCCTCAAAGAAACACTGGTCGCACATACGGCGCGGTAGCTCCAGGGAAGGTTACGAAGAAATAACAGCCATCAAACGCAAAAGAAAAGAAAAAAATGAAACAATTTTGATTTGATTTCCCCAGATAGGGTTGAGACTTATTGCCACATTAATAACTCATTTTCAGAAGAAAAAAAATTCTCTTATTTCCGTGTTTCTTTGCGACTGATTTTGACTGACCCGCCATCGCTTTGCTGCGTGGTTTGGGTAATGTTCGTTGCGAGGAACTGTAAATGGAAGGAGTTCACAGAACTCGAAAATTAGAAGTAAAATTTGATTTATTTAACAGTTTCTTGATGGTTATTCTCAAAACTAATAGAAGGTACTTTAGAGACTCTTCTCCCATGTGAATCACTTAAATATTTTGCAAGATAGGATCAAGGAGAATAATCTCATGCATTAATTTTTCCAATTGTTTAAAGATTCAAAAGCATTTAAATATACTGAAAAAGGTCGTATTGATTAATATTGAATCACCACCAAACATCAAGATCTAGATAAACAATTTCAGAATTTGTAATATTCGTGTTTCTTCTTCCAATTTACCGAAATTGAAACGTGTTTTAATTTTTTTTCACCCATTTACCAAAATACAATGCACAGCGTAATAACATCCCATGTTATAGATTATGATCACTTGATGGATATGGGTATTAGACATTGGAATAATATTACACAGAAAAAAAATTCACAGACGTTACGTATTATAAATGGTATTAATAAAATATACCATATGAATTTACGTACAGATATAATTTCGATACTTTTACAGAGAGGCGCCATAATGGCACAATTACTCTATTCTATTATAACAAAGCGAATTTTCTCATTTTTTATAGAATTTACTTAAAACAGGACATACAAATACATAGCTATTGATTTCATACTTAAATATTCAATTGTCATAATGCGTCGCAAAAATTTTGAAAAAAAAGACACTCTGGTAATAAAATAAACACAATTATTTTAATGAACAAGTATTAAATTATAAATATATAAAATAATTTAGATCAAACAACATTGAAAATTTCATGCAAACGTAGAGAAAATTGACCCCAAACCGTCTTTCTAGGTGTGGCGAGCTCTCAGTAAAAAACTGTAAAAAGAAAAAAAAACATCAATAATAAAGCACATTAAAAGTCACTGAGCCTTAAAAGATAGTCATGAAAATGATTGGAGAAAAGTGAACTCAAAATTTGAAAAGGGTCGATTGACTAAGAACATGAATTTCCTCCGTAGCCTTCTTCCTCGTGAGGATAAAGCAAGCAGACTTCGTTCGTTCGTCTTGGTGAAAGGTCACCAGCGAACTTCATCTCTTTGTGAGCGGAGGAAGGGGGAATTCCTATTCTCCGATTGCTGCCGGGGTCCGCAGACCCGGTTCGATCATCTGTGTCAAATATTTCACATCGCGACGATATTGCTTGAGAAACAGCTGACTGCGCTGCAAACAGGAGAACGAAGAAAGATTAAGACGTGGAGCTCGATTCGGCTTTTGACTGCGCTGCCCGAATTGACTTAATTCATTATTTATATGAATAGAGTTATTTCAAAAAGGCGAGTCTACGGTACGAGTGGACGCAAAGAATGTGATATTTTAGTTACAGTTACTCAATAAATCACAAATTATTTTCTTAAAAATTTGAAATGCAATACTAATATGTGTACGTTAATGGACTAGAAGGCAGAGGGTAATACGTTTTAATACAAAAAATATATGACTGGGTTTTTTCGATCCGTCCTGGCCCGGGTTTTCCTTTGGTAGAGGCTCTCTAAAGTCAACCATAGTGGTATATCGTAAAAATTAATCTCTCACTTAGAGTTATTTTAATAGTTATGATTTATAGATAATATATTACGAATATATTTCTATGTTTTGATAATAATACGTTCTTGTGAGCTATTTCTTTGAGGGTTTTATTAAATACAAATTACTTGGTATTCTGTTAATATTACAACACGAAGCGAACTACTTTTATTCTCATCTTAGGAGTGTGTTGAAATGTAGAATCCGCCTCTGCCTTAGGGCTCTTGATCTGAATTGATGGGATGGTCCCTAGCTTGCTTCCGGAGAGTAAATTAGTTTATTGCCTTCTACATGGTCATACGCTGCTTTTAATTGTTGTTTCCCCCAGGGGACTAACATCTAGTAAGTACGCGTTTGGCAAACACGGGGCCCCGAGCTGAGTCTGGCATTACTTCCACTTACTTGTGCAAGACTCCTTCCTTTCTCTTTCCTGACCTTCCTTGGTCACCTCTTGTTCTTTTCGATCCCGACGCCATTGTGGATAGGGTATCTTTCATTTTCCTCTTTCTTCTTCTTCTTTTTTTAAGAAATGTTTTAAGTAAAGACTTGAGATACGCTGGGATTTGAGTTTTGAGTTGTAATTCAGGAGGGTTTTTAGTCGGTATGGTTGAGTCATTCGGCGAGTCCCACACGCGGGGAGAGTCATGTTGGCACTCCCTAGTGCGTAACTGCATTTTCCCTACCTGTACAAGTTTCAAGGGCTCTAATGACCTCGATGTTGACGAGCCCTAAAGCCCCACACACAAAAAAAATAATTGTTGTTTTGACAATAAATTTATTTATTTATGGTGGATATTTTGGACGTGAAAATGTACCTCCATATAATTGCAAAATACACGCTTAAATGAATAACCCACTTTAAACGGGGGAAGTGATTAGCGAAACCTTGTGTACTCCATATTTCAACTTTCCGCTCGGCTTATCTGTTTTCCATATTAAATGTTTTCCATAATAAATTTGAGTTATGTACACATGATGTAAAACACTTGCAAAAAATGTATCAAAAATAATTTTTAGTTTTTAAAATGTACGAAATGGACATTATTGTTTAATCCCTGCCCAACAATATAAAATATATTATGAAATTGAATATATTTAAATCCGCGGTTAAAAGCTACTTCCTGCACCAGTGCTTCTACACTGTAAAAGAATTTATTGATTTTAATAAAAGTTAAATCCGTCTAGTACTTTATCACGCCATTGCTGTAGTACTTTTTAAATAACTTATAACAATTTCAAAAACTATTTTCTTGCATGATTGTGTTGTCTTATGGCTCATATTAATTTAGTTTTATGTGTACTCAACTTTGGCACGGTTGTGTACATTAATTCTGTAGCCCCATCCTGGCCCGGGTTTTTCTCCGTTTTTCCTTCGGGTAGAGGCGGATTTCTTATACAGGTTCTCTAGACTTTGTCTAGTGGCGTGTTTTAATAATCTATAGTTCGATAATAACTTGTACATGTAAATTTTTTGCGTTAAATTACAAACATATTGACATTCTATTAGTATTATAAATCGCAGCTAACTTTTCATCTTATCTAGGAACTTTTGCTGAAATTTTTGAATCCGCCTCTGCCTTAGGGCCCTTGATCGCAATTGATGGGATGGTCCCTTGCTTGCTTCCGGAGAGTAAATTAGTTTACTCCACGTGGTCATACGCAGTTTGTACTGTTTTTTTGACAATAAATTTATTATTATTATTATTATTATTAAATGGTGAGGAGCGATAAAAATTACACCAAAATTTATCTCCCTTTATTGATGGTTTTATACTGAGGTATATCTGAGGCTTGCGGTATTCTTTTTTCTTTTTGTTTTGAGTTGCGGCTGTTTATGTTTCCAAAATGTTTTTGTGTTATATCGTTGGTATTTTACTTTGATATAATGTGCTATTAAAATACTTCATTACGGAGATAAAAAACTATGCTTTTACGTAATAAATTAAAGAAAGAATGATGATTTTTATCACTAAAATCTATGAAAAATTGTTACCTGGATTTCTTAAATTCGCCGAGTTTTAATTATTTTACCCTCTTTATCTACTTTTTAAGTTCGTACTCATATATATGTATCTTTCTGTATTTATAAAGTTTGTATTGGATTTACTTTTTTGTCCCGTTTAAATATTTAAACTTAGCTGCTTTTTTACTGATATTTTTACTTGGTACGTAAATTTTCACATCTGGATTGAAGAAGATGGTACGTTTCTTAATCGTTTACAATAATACAAATTAATTTTAGCAAAGAACAACAGGAGGGAAATATTTTTACGTGGTATTTACAACGCACTGTTAACTCTGGTGAGAGACACAATTTTTATAAATTCATTTTTTTGCAGATTTTGGACTGACGTTCACTATACAGCTTTGTGGAACCGTTTCTAAGAAACTGAAGAGACTTCTCTCCATTGTTTGCTTTGGTATATTGTGTTTCCACTAATTAAACATTTTAAAAAAAAGTTCTCCTTTACAATTTGTCTAAAACTTTTTTTTTTCATCATTCAGAAAGGAAAGGAACCCAGAGATATTGGGTGAGCTCTGTAAAAAAGAGAAAAGTTTTTCGCTAATTAAGAAATTGATGACACGTGATTGAGAAATGAGATCTTTCGAGAATATGAAGGAACAGTACTCAAATATTAATAAGTAAAAATTAAAGTAAATAAGAGCTGAATGAAGTAGNTATTAATAAGTAAAAATTAAAGTAAATAAGAGCTGAATGAAGTAGTCCCGAGAAAACTCACTAATAATTCAATACTATGACAAGAAAAATCGTAGAAAAGCAAAGACGTGGGTTCCAGCAGAATGAGTCTTCTTCCAGCAGAACAAAGAAATCAATGCTCGTTTTGTTTTCATTTCGAAGTGGGACCATGTTTTGTTTCCCAAAACACCTCTTGCCCTGACAAAATTATTTTCAACGGTTTGTTTTTTCTAAAAACGCGGTTGCTTCTTTTGTTTCCCTTCATCTTTATTGTGACGCGAAGTAAATTAAACGGCGCAACTTTAGAAAGCAAAACTATGAAAATTAATTGCAATGAAATTGTTGCTGGTTGTGAAGCAAAACGAAAATCGGAAATATAAGAGAGGTTATTTGAGATAACTGGACATTTTTCCGTTCTTACAAATCTAACGTGAAAATTATTTAAAAACATTAATAAACAATAGAGGCATTTATTAAATACAAAAAGAGATTAGTGTTAGCAATTAAAATACTGTCAATCATCCTCACATTTCCGACCAGTTTGAGTTCAATTTTTGACACTGTTATTGTGAACCCTAGTATCAATAACCTTCATGTTTATTGTCTTGGTACATCGAATAGACATAAAAATGTTGATAATTCCCTTTAACAAATATTTATATCTTCTAAATAATGTTCTGGGATTGATGTATGTATTTTACTTTTTACAGGTGAGTGTCAAAGTCGGATTAGAAGACTCGGAGGGGGGAAAGCAGTAAGTTATTTCGCCATTTTCCACCAGTGTGTTTTAGTACTAGAGTTGTTTCAACTTAAATAAGTTCACTTTCAGTGTTTCTGACTCTTTATAATTTCTTAACTTACGTAATTTGTGAAAAGACAATTGTACCTTGGCGCCATGGACTGAATCCTTGATCCGATGAAACCTAACGTCCGTGCAGATCTGTACTGAAGTTTATTCAGCGGTTCCTCCGCCTCACGTAACGCGGCGTATACACAGTAAGCTTCATAGTGAGAAGTCATGCCAGTGAAGATTCACACCTATTGATTAGCAACTAATTTTAATTGTTTTTCTGCTCTTGTTATTCTCTGTTACTATATTAACCATACTTTGCATTTTACCTGCAATAACTCTTAAATTTCAAATAATTTCATAGAGTTCTTTTGTACCGTCGGATGAGCTTTTCCACATTAGTCAAATCACTGACATGTTTCATCGTTTTCCTTATTTTTATTCCATTTTAAAGCAAAACAATATGAATAATGATGATAATAATAAAGAAGAAACATTATTTCATTAGTAAAAGTTGGGTTATAGTGCAGTACATACAATCCCTTCACTCGTTTCAAATACAAGAGAACGTGTAAAAGTTGGGTTAGGTCAGGCGGGACAGTTGCATCACACCTCGGAAAAAGTGAAAAATTGTGTGATTTAAAAGTTGGTCGTTTTGAAAAAAATATGTTTCCTCCGTAAGACAAAATGTATTGCACCATCAATTAGAAATACAATCACATCATTTAAATGGTCGGTGAGGTTCGTTTTTTCAAGTTGAAAAAACAATAAGTACACGTTACTTTGTTTATTTCAGATAATTTAGTGATTTAATTCTACCTCGTGACTAAATGCAATTGCATTACAGAAGGCACTGGAATAAATAATCTACTGTACTATTAAAGAAAACACACGATGTAAACTATCTGTAATGCTATAAAAATACACCATTATACTATAAGTGCACAGCACGCGGGATGAATTGAACTGCCTGCTTCGTTTCTGTCCTCTGCTTCCAAATCCATTAAGAGGATATTCTACGCGTGTATTTCATCAACATTTAAAATATCAATATTTGTGTCATTTAAACGTTAAAAAAACATTGAAAATTGTTTCAGATATATCTAAACCATTTCAAATAACTTCCTACAATTCATTAACTGCCGAATAATCTCGCAAGTTATTCATATTCTTGTTCTCAAAGTTGTCATGGCAACACAACGTGCGTTCAGATGAATAAACTTAAACGTTTGTGGTTGTCCAGCCTCTGTCTCGCACGCTTTTCTTGGAATTTTGCAACATCTCACGGTTGGGATTCGTAAGTGTGACCACTGCAGGGTTCAGCTCCTTACCGGAATTACTACCGAAGAGAAAAGATTTTTGTTCCGATGTAAACATATGCGAAAGGCTAGAAACATGTGTTGCCTGATGTTCGTCCGAAGGTCGCGCTCTCGTTCTCTAGCCTCGGGCCATGATCTCTCCCGCGTCGAGAAAGTGCTGGGCTTTCCTCAAGTTTCCTCCTTCGACGACACATCCACGTTTCGGAGAGAGATTAGTAGTCGCGATGATTTTATGGGGGTCGTTTATTCACCAAGTTGTCTTTCGGGTTGATAAATGAAACGCAAGGCACGAAAAACATGAGACTGAGCTTCTTTCTCTCTACTCCATAAATTTCTCGAGAATATTGTTATAACGAAAATGTATGGTTCTAAAATGTGACGCCGTTTTCTAATTTTGAAACGAGAAGTTTAAATTCATTATTTAAAATTTCTTAGAAATTAAACACATTTTAGCACTATTGTCCTTAACATATTAAATTTAATGAATGGGTAAAATGCAGTTTAATACAATAATACAACAAAATAGTAACCACTCTGGAAGAAGGAAGTACTGAAATATGGATTAATAATTATTACAAAATTGTGTTAACGAAACAACACGGAAAACAATCGTTCTTTTTTAAATTTTTGATCTTTATAAAAAAGTTTGTCTGTTTAAGGTTAGATAAGGAAAAATAAACAACACATTATTTCTTGATACCACTTAATAATGATTGCTACTCAGAGACGTGAGGGAAATATAAAAAATATTATGATTTGAATGTTGGAGTTCGTCTGGATGGTCATTATTTCACTAACCCACCTTAAACAACCGCAAACCGAAAATACTTTCAGTTTTCACGGTCCGTTGCGCCTCATTACGTTCCAAAACGCTTCTTGGGTACTTTCACAGCAGTTGGAGCTAACACGTCTACCACCGCCCTCCATCTCGTAAGAAGTGACGGATTTTGCCTCGCAACACACGACGATCCGCGAAAGAGAAACATTTGAACTTTTTGGCGCTGATCTACATTCTTCCTCCTTCGTTCTTAGTTGCCGTGAAATCTCGTTACGATGTGGGCGAACACAACTCGTTGGAGAGAAATGGTGACAAAAAAAAAACAGATGTCGAGAGAAACCCGCAACCTTCACCTCGACTAATGAGTGGGTTCCAGTGACGCGCGCGCACGCCAACCCACGAGCCACGCGGGACGATCGCCAGATGTCGCCTGTACGCCGCGGGCGGTGCTCGAGTTGTCTCGTCGACAGAGTGACAGAGAGCTTCTATATACTCGAAGTAATGTTTCTTCTATTCGAGAGATTTAAAAAAAAGAGAGTCATGAACAGAAATGTTTATTAGTTTATTGTATAACAGTCGCAGTAAATTACTTTGTTGACCTCAACGTGGTCTTAGTTTGTAACAGTTCTCTTGACAATAAATTATTTATTTATTTATTTTTATTTATTTATTTTCAGTCTGATTCGCTTGATGTTGGGTACAGCGCTTGTGCACAGTGCAGCCAACTCCTTTACTTCGCCATCGCCCATAAGAGTAATGATATTTGTACCTCGCGTTATGTTGGCAGGACATTCGAATTGCCAACCTCGGCCATCAATTCAATGCGCTTGCTCTTGTGGCACTATTGCGTTCTTTCTGCATCGAGCAAAGTGTGGAAAGAATATTACCGTGATTTTTATTTGTTGTTATCAAATTGTATTTGTTTACAGTTTATAGTCGCTTTTGTGACCACTATAAATATTTATTTGGATATAACTTGAATTCGTAGAAGTTGGCAATGCGTGTTAGGCAGCCATATTGCATAATTTTCGGCAATGTTATATGGCATGAGTACAGAGAAAGGTGTGACCGATCTCTCTTCACTCCCGGGAGCCGCCATTTTTCCGGCAAAGTGAAGCCGCCATGTTTCCGGCAAAGTGACACGTTATCTTCTAATGAAAACTCAAGTTTCTTTCTTAAAGACAACAAAGTGAATTAGTATTCATTTATATAATTTCTTTACGTTTTACTTTTATTGTATGGATTGGTGATATATAACAGAACACAGAATGATTTTGGGTAAATAACTCACTCACACAAATGCAATCAATAATTTTGCCTAGATTCTTCGACTCCGAACCCTTGCATCTTAAGTGGTTCAACGTGTTGTGTCTTTGTGACATAAAGATATTTCTGCGTGTCTACTCAAACCAGGACATCCTTTTGCAGCACAATGTATCTTTTGTCTCGTTACTTACTGTCTGTCGAATTTCTTTTGCTAATTGGATAAACTTCGAAATGTCACATCTCTCATATATATATGTCGTCTACGACTGATATTTTCTTTATAACCGCATACCGTGACAGGACTGATGTAATTTTGGGGGTTTTACTTGTGTTTCACGAAAACACCGAGGAAGCAACTCTGTAGAGGTAATTATTATCTAAAGGAAATATTTTTAGAAAAAGTATGCAGAAATATTGTGACTCAAGTTTGTTGAAATACATTTATAAATCTATGTGAATTAGATAGCAAAGTCTCTTAGAATTTCAAAACTAGTTCTCTATTGACGCAAAAATGGAGCAATCAGTAAGAGACCTGGACACTCTTTCTAGACACTGCCCACGAGCCACGCTGACCGATCGACAGATGTTCTTCTGCGTTAGTTAGCCTCTACGCCGCGGGCAGCGCTCGAGTCGTCTCGTCGAAGCGGAATTCAGGTTCCGGAGGACGGGATGTTCGGGAGCAATGACCTTACCAAAATGCGGGGGATAATGGCGACGAAATGTTTTTACTTGCTATTTTGCGACCAGCTATGGAGCGTTAAGTCGTCGCATTAACTTTTTGCCGCTGATTGAGTTATACCGTGTTTATGGGGTAGAGAGTGTCCTGATAGAATGTTAAAGCGGCATTAATATTTAGCGCTCACTCAAACCGGTCTGTGACATGATTAGCATAATTCTTAGCAGATGCTCTTTCAAATAAAATGCATATAGGGGCATATCATGAAGGAGAGAAGAGATAGATACAGTTGAATTGCTTTTTAAGTGTATATGTTCATTATGCTCATTATCAATTGGACACAGTATAAGACTCTGTCATATTCGTAAATGATCTAAAAGTCAATATCAAACTGGAGAATTGTATCGTACGCATAATAGTGAT
>NNCF01126315.1:22396-34098 GCA_002313205.1 Laupala kohalensis
TTAATTGGGAATTAAGATTGTCAACGTTACAATTCCATTTGAGGTTGTTTTGAATATGGAGACCTAAGAATTTTGTATTCGTAACAGATTTTAATTGTGTTACGTTTAAAGAAAGAGAAACCTGGGGTAAATATTTTGTATTACTATTGTGAAATGACATACACTGTTTTGTCAGTGTTTGAAAACAAAAACAATTAAATGGATAATGAAATATTTGCGAGCTTTTATGGACGAATAAAAATAATATAATGTGAAAAGAGCTCACAAAGTTTCGACTTCGTTTTAAGTAAGTATTATAAAAAGTCACAAGTCTTTCCTTGTTTATTTGATTGGATTATATATTGGACGTTAATTGTAGAATTTAAAAACATAGAATTTTATAAAATATTTTAGAGATACTTATTATTAAAAACGCGTTTGAAAAAAATAAATTATAAGCAATAAGGACGAATCAAATATTTGCGATCAGTCGGGTTTCATCTGTCTTTATTTCACGTCGCGAGTCTCTCATAGTTTTTACTCTTTTTTACTGGAAGTGAAGATGTCGCGTGTTTTGATGGCAGGAAAGAAAATGTTTAAACATGTTTCGATCTCATGTTACATAAGCTCTTTCGAGACGAAAAGTCCCTGGCGACTGACAAGTCTATCAAGGGTTTTGTGCAGCTTCTTTGGGAGTTCTCCATCCAAAGAGAATAAGAGAGCGAAGTGTGTCTTTTCTGCGAAAAGTGTCACCACCGCCAGTCTCCTGAAAATTACGTCCCTCAAGGGATGAGGATACTTTGGCCCTATCCTGTTTGCGAAACTTATTTTCCCAAAGTGTAATATACTCTTAGAGTGGGACTCGATAAAATTAAGTACCTAGAGAATTGCTGGATGTTGCTTCCAAAACGCTCCTATCGATTGTCATAAAAAATGTTGACTTTTCATATAAAGTATTGAACATGCGATATTTTTTAATATATTATAATTATTATAACATAATTGTATCTTCACTCGCTTCCCATCAGTGTCCTTCTTATTCTTTTTTGTTGTTTTCTTAATATTAATTCGAGGAAATGAATAATATTGAGAAGATATGATAGGTGCGACAACTTCCAATCAACCATATTTGATTTGAACTGCATTAAAATTTTTCATTTTGGAGTGAAGGATTTCCTTGATAATAGGAGAGAGAGCCTTAATTAATATTTAATATTTGGGTGACCGTGCTGCACTCGGATGGCTCACGAAATGATCATATGATTTTCAAACAGTCGTAAAAAAGCGATTCGTATTGTACCGATGTATGACCAATAATATCATGATCGTGACAAAGCACATTCAAAAAAAGGTATTCAAACCGTGGTTTATTTATTCAATGAGTATAATTATATATATATAATATGAGTTCCAATAAAATTTAATCTCTGTATCCTATAAATATATTCATATTTTTTATTAAATAATAATACCCTTCTGTCCCCTGTTTCGACACGAATATTGGGAGCACTTTTGTTACGATGGATGTACGATTACAAATCAAAGTCTCTTAAACTATTTAAATAAGAATGAAAGTAATACTAATGATATTACAACTGTCAGATTAAGAAAAGTTAAAAACAGTCATTTCACTTCAAATGATGTTAGCAAGCCGAACTCTCCACTCATAAGCAGTTTTACAATGACAAGATCAGTGATGCGTGGAGTAGAGGCATGGGAAGGTCTCGAATGCGCACGCTGCCGGTGTTGTGTTCGTCAAAGGCTGCAGTGCTGCCGCCAGTGGCACCCATGTGTACATTTGGCATGCGGATTTCCCGGGAAAACGCGAATTTTCGCCAAATCGGTACCTAGCCTATTAGATTCTTGGGTAAAAATCCCCTTATATGCCAATTTTAGTGAATATATATAATTGCTCGTTTAAGAGTATTAAATAACTATAGTACGGCAAACAGTGGTTAAAACTTACGGTGTTTACCTGGATTTCCATCAATCTTTTAATTTATTTATGACATGCGCCCGTACATGGCTTTGAAAGTGTTATTTTTTTACATAAATAACACAGTAATCTTCCCCCCTCCCATTTCAAAAAATCAAAATCACCTGAGTGATAATTCTAAAAAAGTTAAATGCTATTTATGATGCAATTAGGGAATGAACAATATGAGAATAGTTTTAAAAAAAACAACATGAACCCTGAAAGAGTCACGTGTTAGAGTTATTAATTTGGAAAGATTTTCTTGTTCTTCATTTTTAGATTTTCGGGTTATCTTTATCAATTTATATATTTTTTAAAATTACTCAATTACATTTTGCTATTTTCTCATGAACTCATGATAATTCGAGTTAATTGTCCTTGAGACAAAACCAATCCACGGCATTTATTAAATTATGGCAGTTTTGCGAATGAAATTGACCTCTTTGTCCTGTCCAAGACAATGGTAAGGTGTCACAACAAACATTTTAGAAAATTTCGGAATGTCGTAAGTCAAGGTTTCTCATTCTGTCGTTTCGGTTAAAGCAGAACATGTCCTCCTCCGATGTAGAGCACCAAGTTTCGTTTCGCGGGGATTTTGAGGAGGAAGTCACGCGTTAAAGTCTGGTCGGAGCAGATGGAGGAGAGTTGGGAACAGCGATGCATATTTTGTGGACACGAATGGTTTACAAGTACACCTCGAAACAATAACGCCCCCAAAACGATTTTCATGTATATAAATGAAAATTAAGTGCTGTTCGATCGTCACAAGCGCATCACTGGAAAACGGCCGGACCGATTAGGCAAATTTAAAAATATGTTCGCAATAGTCAGAATAAGAGAAATTTTTAGGAAAAGAGAAATTGGAAAAGTTGCCCAGAAAATTGGAAAATTCTGGAAAAACTGAAAGTGCTTTTTTCTATGGGATTTTTGTATGAACTCAAAAGACCATAACTCACGATTCGAACTATGGATATCCGTAATTCGTTTTTTCTTTTTTTGCTCTGTATGGTCCTAGAAACGTTTATAGGAAAAAAATGCGGGACAATTATAAAGGAAAGTCGGATAATTCGCACAAACTGCAAAAATCATATTTTTTGTTTGTACTCTCGATTATCACTGGCGATAGGAACATTAACAGATACAATGATCACTCAGAAATACGTTTTCTTTTTCATTTTAACTTCGTTTACACATTTAAAATAGTTTTTCACAAATTTACAAAACGATCACAATCAAATTTATTGAAATTTGAAGAGGACAATGTCTGTCGGGTCTCCTAGTGTTTAACTACAGACTGAATTATTTTATATGAGCAACAAATACCATTTCATTCCATTGTACATATCACTTGAACATGGGATATCGTCTCAAAACTATCAGAACTCCTGATCTCATTTCATAAAGTATGATCTCCATTTAAGAAAAAGTGTGTCAAAAATCTAGAAATAATTTTTAGCATTTATACAATTGTATCGGCGTATAGGATACAACGCATGGAATTGCATGTGTTCTGACTGAAGAAATGTCATGTAATCTCTCTGTCTCCGCAATAAGCATTCACCCAACAGGTTTCTCTTTGCGAAAGAATCAGTGAGATTTGGGACAACCCTCAATTACCGCAAGAAAATTTTTTTTTTTAAAATATTGAGACGGACCGACTTTTCTTTTGAACCCCTTCCACACGTGTTTTCTCTTCCACACATCCAAAAAAATTTTTATATATTTTTTACTTCAGTGATCCTTATCAGAAGTTTTAGAGACGTTGAACCTTTATTTTTATTCTACGATTGAATATTTGATGTTTATGTAATTTGTTATTGTAAACTTTTCTCGTAAGTGAAAAACACAAAGGCTAAGATAATGTATCTTCTTTGAACAGTAAACCTGTGGATATTAAACTCTGTAAATGTTAGATAAATTTATTATCAAAAATCAGTTACAAACGTCGTATGACCACGTGGATGACAATAAACTTTTACTCTCGGAAGGAAGCAAACATTATATCAACAATTGTTGTATTTAATAAAACACTAACAAGTTATTTGACAAATACGTAGTTTTGTAAACTATAAATTATTCATGAAATAGTACAAGAAGTAAAAGATTTCGTCATTCTGTCATTATTTATTGATGCAAAAGATCTTTTCGGCCGCATGGCGGCCATCTTCAGTGCTACAAATTATTTTTACAAAATATAAATTTTAAAATAAATATAAATTGAAACATTCTAAAAACAGACTACCGCATTCTTCGAAAAGTTAATAATTTTCAATATAATATGAAAATATAAATTACAAAATAAAAATGACAATCTTTTAATGCTTGTAATGAACATCAATCTGTCAACATCNTTCTGCGAAAAGTTAATAATTTTCAATATAACATGAAAATATAAATTACAAAATAAAAATAAATTGATTTATAATTTATATTCGAAAAAGAAGTGTGTATATTGTTTTTAGAATAGTTCAATTTATATTTTTTATGTAATTTATATATTTTTTTAAAGTTTGTAGCACTGAAGATGGTCGCCATGCGGTCGAAAAGATCTTTTGCATCAATAAATAATGACAGAATGACGAAATCTTTCACTTGTTGTAATGTACATCAATCTGTCAACATCATAAAATAATATTTATAAATCGTAACTATTAAAATAACTGTAAATTCAATATTAATTATTAAAATAATACAATCTTTATATAAAATCCACCTCTACTTGAAAGAAAACCGGAAGAAAACCCGGGCTAAAGAATTAACGTAACAAGGAAGGTGTCGAGGTTGAAATAAGGTTAAAATTAAACTTATATCAATAATGAGTCAATACTAGCATGCAGGAATATGGTTTTGAAAATTTATCATTTATTATGAAAGTACTAAAGGAATAGCGTTATAAAATATGAGATCAATTGACATATTTAATATTAAAAGTATAAATAAAAAATAAACATTTGAAGGGAAACTCTTTTTAACCTTTATTAAAATTAATATTTTTTTTACATTGTAGAATTTTGATACGTATTTGGTGTTTTAAATTTCATTCTTCTTCAAGAATCTCTTTTTTTGGAGTATAAAACTGTTTTAAACTGTAATTTAAAAATCTCTGACAAATTAAATGAAACTGGATAAAAATAGAATACGATGAGAAGAAACTCGTTCACTCCATTTCCACAACCTCGTGGGATCTCTTGTGATCAGCCCTCAATTAATACGCAAAAATTAAAATTGTAATGGACTTTTAAAACACCGTTCGGTCTAACAACCCTCTTTCTATAATGAACAAAATATATCAGTTTATTTTTAAATATGTTACAAACGTTTCGAGCTTTTTAAAACTAAAAGTGAATCACTATAAATATTTTTAATGTACCTTCGTGAAGTATATTTTATTTTGATTAGAGTGAGTGTTACCCATTAAATATTTGAAATAGAAGGACATTTCGAGATATTACAACCAGATACATCTCAACATGATCAGTCCCTTTTGTGGCGCATGAAGACGTATACTGAACGCAAAGTTATTGCACAGCAAACATTGTTCTGAGGGCAGTACCACATTAAGCACGATTGTGGATCCAGGCATTCCCTCTCCTAGGGTCCCTTTTCCCCCAAAATTGATCTGTCATCCCTCCTCTCAAAGGAATATTTCTCACGGAATAAAACCACTATAAACATTTTTACAGTTTTGCGAAGATGTATTTTTTTAATTTTAGTTTAATAAACATGCATACAACGTCAAATTTTAAAAAAATGAAAACACTTTTTAACATATGAGTTTCATTGCGGTATTATTCTTTAGATCAGTTTTTTGATAAATAGTTTCAAAAAGAACTGACTAAAAATTGTTTTAAAGTTAAACTTTTGCACTTAATATTCTGAATCAATGAGGGGCTGAGAGACCCTTTCCAATCATTGTAATTCATTGTTTTATTGTTTACTACGTAACCATTCGCAAACCCGGGACCTCCTGCTCTGGCCGCAGGTGTGCTATCCAGTGCACCACCTGTCCTCATCCGGTGAAGTGTTGTGAGTTAAAATACGCATCCGACGCGTAGGAACGCGAAAACCGTGCTTTAGAGCTACCAGCATTGGAACCGTGTCTTGTGTTCACTTCTCCTCCGATGGTGACACAGGATCAGAGGCCATGTGACTTGGGAGTCGAGGCGGGTGGTGCAGTGCATAGCACATCTGCGGCCAGTGCAGTTTTCCCTGGTTGGAATCCCTGTCCATCGCAATTTTCACCTGGCTGTTGACGTTGTACGTAGGGCTTAGTTGACAAGACTGTAATAATTGCAATTATCTGAGATTTTCTTTTATAATATATTGGGTCCATAGTTACAAGCGTATTAAAGAACAGATTTTGTGGCTAAAAGACAATCTGTGTATTTTGATACATTTGGTTTTCCCAATTATAAAGGAGTTAGAAATTCCAATTTCTTTATCGGGCCCTTTGGAATCCGGGGTCCCACACGCCAGATGTTGTGTCTATTGGACAATCCGACACTACCTGAGGGTTTTGTATGTTTTTTCAGAACTCATAAAAATTTAGTCGAGTAATTGGAATAGCTGGATCAGAGAGGGATGATTCTTCAAGTGGAATCGACTTAAGCTCCAACAGTGTGGACAACATCATACATGAACCAACTCCGACCGATGAGAAAACATAGTACTAAGACTCATTACCCGTCCAACCTCCATGACCAATTTAACCAGACATGGAGAAGAACGTAAAATGGAGGACTCGCCAAAAATGAACTTCAACAAGCATTCGTCAGTAGGGAACGACCAGAATCATTTAAGTAGTGTCTTTACCCAACAAGTATAAAAAGAGTAAAGCTATACCATCTGACAGAGTTACATCAAACGACACATTAGAGGCATGGTACCGATCATCATCTGTACACCGTAAACATAATACACAATGTCGTTTTTAATCATTCTCAGTGAAAAAAAAAATCATTTCTTCATTTAAGTTAGGACTCGACTGATAAAACACTAACCCCATCGCAAGTGTGCGGGTGTAAGCCTTGAATGAGCAGCGAGACGTACTAAGGACCTGCGACTGTTAAGAGAGAAAAGAAAGTTGCAGTCTGCAGCATAGGAAGAAGACGAGGTATTCGCCGGTTACTCATGTCCCTCTCCTCGGACATTAGCAGGAGGTAATCGTGCGCACCGCACCGCAGTTGAGGGATGCAACTGTGCGGCCAGGTGCCGTAGCTTAATGAGGGGCGAATGGGACTCAGGAGAGGCGAGGTGCACCGTATGCGCCTTGACCTATGACACGCTGCGGCATCAACTCCTACCTCTCCCCTCCGCCCTTTTCCACACATGAACTGCGATACGACAAGGTAGGTTATCGTGTGATTTCTATTACGCCAATGTGATTACATTTTTTATTGTAGTATTTATGAATGGCACATTGTACTATTGAAGTTTACCTACACGGGGGAGATAGGAGGAAGAAAATGGGTGGTAGGGGCTATTGTCGGTAAGATGAACCGCTGACATTGGTTTACCAACAACTCGGTCCACGCGGTGGTGTTAGTAGCAGAAGTTAGTAAGAGTAAGGGTTAGTGATACTACGAGTAGTCAGAAGTGGATAGAATAAGGAAGGTTCGCTTTTGTATTGTCACAGCTATATATTCAAGTGAAAAGCTGCAAATTCTTTTCTGAAATTAATCCTGGAGTTTCTATGTGACGAACAAGTATGCTAGTCCTTGAGACACCGGTGGGGCAATCACATTTTGTTTGAAATTTAACCCGTTCAACTAGGTTCGATAAATAGTTTAGTAACATAATGTAGAAATCGAATTAATTTGGTCTTTTTCATAACTATTCATTTATCTCTTCCGTATTAATTTTATCATAATTATTACTGTCTGACTAGTTTAAGTTACTTCTCAAATGATAACGGCACACAGTTCAAGTTACACAAAATTACACATTTATTCATACTTTACAATTCCCAGTGTCATGGGTTCCCTGTAAGGGTCAAACACTTAAATATAAACTATTCATTTCAATATATTATTAAGAACAGTGGAGTAGATCCCCTTCTACTATTCTGAGTTATCATGTCATTTAATTACAAGACTACGCAGTATTCCGTGGCTACGTTTGTTCTGTAACAAAATTTAAAACAAAAATGATTGCCTCCGATTAACTGACAATAGGTGCGCAGTGGCAGTGTCTTCGCTGCTGACATTCTGCTGACTGGGGGAGGTTCCATCCCCCTCTCAACAACCCGTAATATCCCCCACCCCAAACCGGGCAAATGTTGGTTACGAAATGAGTATAGGTGAGATATGCTTTCCAAGTTGAAATTGCAAATTCAATTTTCAAGTTTTCAAGTTGAAATAGTAGATGTTACTCTGGTTGGGTTTCTTTTTGCTAATTTTAGTTTCTTTTTAGTGATTCAATTGTACCTACTACGCGAATACTTCCTTAAATAATTTAACAATTTTTGTAAATAATAAATATCGTTTAGAATAATATTAACCTTTATTATCAATAAAGCAAAAGTCACAAACTGCGTATGCATGGGACCATCCCATCAATTCCGATCAAGGGCTCTAGGGCAGAGGCGAAGGATTTAACATTTCAACATACTCCTAACGATAAAAGAAATAGTTAGACACGTGTTATAGTATTGACATAATACCAACAAATACGTAAACGTAAGGACGTTTGTGACAGTGGTAAGATACAAGAAATTACGAAACGTATTTGACTCCGGAAGCTATTGGGATTTATGTTTTTATTTTTGCATTTCTTTTTCGCATGTTACCTGATTATGAAGACGATAGTGGTGTTAAATGGTGATGAAAGACGGATTGCATGGAAGAAAGCGAAAAGGAGGTGCATTCACCAACTTCTGTGCCCCGCGCGGTGTTCGAAACCCCAACTTCTCACTGTCTCTTCGCGTTGATTCGAGATAAAGGCCTCGTCCTGCGTGGGCGACAGACGAGTGCGACAGCGCGCGACAGCTTCAGGCGACAAAGATTCAAACACACACTTGTAGTTACGAGACTGTCCTGTTTGTGAGAGACAGCGCCACTGTAGCGCTACAAGCGTGACATCCGACGACGCTTCAACTTCAAACTTGCTTTGAGTTTCGTTGCGCGTCAAACGCTACATTATATCCACGACCTACTTGATCTTGCAAAAGATCATTGTACAAGTATTGTATAATCTATTGAATTTTGTGCAAATTTCGAGATATAAAAAAAATGTCTCTTAATGAAATTTTGATAGAAGTAGTGTGTAGGAGTCCTCCTTCGGTCCCCTTCATTTTTTGTCGCGTATTTTACGCGACGCCATCTTGCTTAAACGCAGGACACTCAATCCTGGCGTCGCGACGTTACACTTTTGTCGCTCGAAGTTATCGCGCGTGTGTCGCCCACGCAGGACGCGGCCATAATACCAATTAATTGAAAAGGAAACAGTAGAATCTGGATCTTCGGAGATGCTCTTCTATCTCTGGTGTGTTTCCCCACTTCCACTCTGCACTGGATGTAATGCATTACGATACGTAAAAAAATAAAGGGGAACATAAAAAATTACTTGTACTCTCCGTAGCTTTTGTTAAATACGGAGAGAACACTTCAATCAGACTTGTATTGACCTTAAAATTGTTGATAATTGATATGTTTTGTGAAAAATTAAAACTGTTATAAGAATATTTATTTTTTACATAACTGTTATTGTTAATGTGTTGTGTTCTAAAATTAACGTTATTTTGCTTTTAATTATTCCTTTTTGTTTTTTTCATTTATAAACAATATTCTCGGAGAACTCATGTCGAGAAATGTTGACGGAAAAATAGCAGACTACAATTTTAATTAAAATATTCGTAGGAGATTTGTTAAATGAGATACATTTGTTAAAACTGTCAAAATAAGCACTGTTGTGTTATCTGAACTTTGTAAGTACAAGAAAACTTCATTATAATGGATGAATGAGTGAAATAGTGACTCTGACTGGAGATGGCATCTCTTGAAATGATAAATCTCGAATTTAACATTATTGTTAGTATTTACGATTAATGAAGAATACTTTGCGAATAATCTATATTTTCGTGTTTGATTAAAAACAAATGTATTGGTATTCTGTTGATATTACAACACATATCAAATTATTTTTATACTTATCTTAGAGGAGTGTTGAAACGTTAAATCCGCCGGTACCTTAGTGCAACGCCTACCTACCTCCATCGGAATTGATTGGATGGTGCCTCGTTAGCTTCTGGAGAATAAAGAACTTTATCGTCATACGTAGTTAGTAACTGCTTTTTTGACAATAAAATTATTTATTTTCTGAATATCGGGTTTTTAACAAATAACTCTACACTGTTTCCTTCAGTCAGAGATCTGTAGGTCGATACCACTAAGGAAGAAAGGGAAGATCCTGTGTCTTTGGTTGCGTATACTTCCGTATCCGAGAACCGTGGACGCGTCGAACAACGGTTTGCGGTTCCATCTCACGTCCCGACTGTCTGGTGTTGTGGTGCAAGTTGCGATATCTTAAGAGATTCCCTATCACAGTTAAGTGTTCCTCTCAGACACTGACGGATGCGCGTTCTCGAAACACAACCACCTCCCGAGCGTACCTTGAAGCAGCAATGGAGACTTTGCTGTGACCGATTCCATTTTTGTTCCCTTCCCGTTTTGTGGGGGTGGAACGGAGCATACGCTTAGGACTCCACCCCCAACACATATTCTGTAGGAACTGCGCGCTCAGGTGCGTGCTGTCAAAGAACATCTTTCCGAAGCCCCGACACTTAGACTCATGCGTTCCCCACTACAGCTGCACGACGTGATACCAAAATTACTCCTTCTTGGCTTTTTGTCTCCTATAAATATTGCTCCTGAAAATGTAAAAATTGAACCAATTCTTTTTATGTAAATACCTCTACCAACCTTCCAAAAATAACAGCAATCCCCTTCGTCCTTTTGAGTGCAACGGTTTTGAGCTAAAACTAGGAATTAAAATTGAGATAATCTTTGGTTTTTGTTCCTTGATGTAAAACGAATAATGACGTGTTTTACATTCACATTGATTACAATATTTTTCAGTTCGACGTATTTGAAAAATAAACAATTTCAAATGAAGCAACAGAGAATTCAATCGATACGATCCTTGTGCGAGTCGTACGAAATTACGTCGAGGCTCTTGGCGGAGACCAACACGAACCAGTGCTGCTGATTTACGGGGGCGGAAGAAATTAACAACTTCAGTGTTCCTTCTTCTTGTTGTTCAGTGACAAGCGCTGAATTAACTCCTCGGCTTCCGCCCTTTAATTACCAAGACATGTTGCTTCCATGCACATTCTACTCAAAAGGGCTGAACTCTGAGTAATGAACGTCTCTAGAGCAGTTCTCCTCACACACGGGTAAATAATCCATGACGTTTCAAGTGCTAGCAGAGCCTAGCACTCGAGATATAAGTACCCGTTCTTTTTTACTTTTTAATCTAAAATTTTTAAAATCATATATCTCAATAAACAAACTTCCCAGAATTTGAAGGGAGTAAAATCCACAATTGAAATATCGTTCTTTTGAGCGTTAAGGTAGTACTAGCGAAGGGGGAGTTAAAGCACACAATCATCTTAAATGGGTATAAATAAAGAGAGCAATAAAAAGTACTTACAATGAATTAAACTTGAAAAACATACCTCACCGGCCATTTAAAAGAGGTAATTGTAATTGATGTGGAAATACATTGCGTCTTATGCAGAAAACACTTATTT
>NNCF01126315.1:34638-141809 GCA_002313205.1 Laupala kohalensis
CAGATAACTTTTTATCTTATCTAGGAACTTATGCTGAATTTTTTTTGAATCCGCCTCTGCCTTAGGGCCCTTGATCGGAATTGATGGAATACGTCCCTTGCTTTGCTTCCGGAGAGTAAATTAGTTTATTGTCCTCCACGTGGTCATACGCAGTTTGTAAGTGTTTTTGGACAATAATTTTATTAAATTTATCAAAGTAAGACAAACTTTTAAAACACGAAAGTGATAAACATTTACTTCGATTTAAAGTAAATTTTCCTTCGCAGTATTTCTTACTTCACCGGACATCTGAGAAGAGATATTTCACTTTTTCTCCTTCGAGGTGAGAGACGCAAAACAATCACGAAACCCTTTTTTTTGCGCTCGGACGCTTCCACGTCTGTACACACGTGTGTTTCAAACGAGTCAAAGGATTTTTCCTAAATATTTTGCTTGTGTATACTATAATATTAACTGATAAGATAGAAATTAAATGAGGTTTTTTCTTCATTATTATTCATATTGTAGTGTTTTATGACAATTACAATAAAAAAAATTTAAGAAAACAATTATGTATCCTGGTGATTTGACTAACTCGGAGTGTCGGCAATTTCACCTTTTTTTTTTCGAGATAACATCATTAAAAAAGAACATTAATAAAAGGATATACTTGACTCATTGATTTGAAAAGGATGTTACGAGTCCTGACAAGTGTCTGATTCTGTTGGTATAAACAATACTCGTGTAGTGCGTTGTACGCGACTTCCCACACTTTCTCCGTCTTATCATTTACTATTCGTAAATGTTCTGATGTTCGTTCTCCTTGTTCGCATTGTTAATGCTAAATATGAATCAGAGTAAAACGTACTTACAATTGCATATGGGGAAAGTAGTATCTGCCGTATTATGAGCTAAATAAAATAGTTTCGCAAATACAACTCAAGTTTTGCTAAAAAAAATGTCAATTTCATTCAATTTCCAACATAATTCATCTAAAACAATAAATACTACATTTTTATTACGGTTGAAAATGATTGTAAAAAACGAATTTCTATATTTTATTTTTCGTTTCATTTTATTTAATTCAATATATTCTCCTGTCTCCTTGTGGAGGGCGGGGCTGTCCACAAACTGTATCACCCCAGCAAGCTCTGAATCTCTGAGGTATCGATAACAAGGAGTCACTATTCGCTATCGAATGCATTCTCACAAAGAATACTCGGGATGGATTTCCATTTTTTACGAGGTATAGGGTGCAAAGTATAAATATAATTCTGGTTGAGCGCCCTCGAGTTTAAGAATTTAATTTAATTTTAAGATGAGTCAATTTTCGATATAGTTTGAGAATATTAACCACCCAAAAATTGCGTCACAAAATGGTAGGGGTGGGGGCGTTTTTTTAATATTGATTGATATCAAACAACAAAATCAGTAATGCACCAGAACTTCGTCCATCTCGACTTTAATTATCCGAATCCCGGTTTTATCAGGACTAGTGTTATTGTCAAGATTTTTTTTTTTTTTTACATTTTGCTCTATAGCATAAGAAAAGTTTTGTATTGTATCAATAATTCGATTTATATCGAATTCCTCGTTCTTTTTGCTGGTGTATGTTGGTACAACTGAGACAAGATAATGAAGGAAGGTAGAGGAGGGGGTGGAGGGGGCAGTTTCGGTGCCCACCATCCCTTAAACCCTATGACGCCCCCCCCCCCCCTCCTCACTTTCACTCACTTCCGAATCATATTCCAAAAATTTGCAAAACCAGTGCACATACTTTCTCATACACTTTTAAAATTCTTATTTATATAGTAAGTAAACTAACATTACAAAGAAAAAAAACAACCATTTTCATGCGTCCTATATGAATGTTCACAACAGCAGTTTAATCTTCTGCGTTTAAAATAAAGGGAAAGTTATTGCTTGAAAATGGCTATTGTTTGGTATCATATTTTTTCAAATTTTGCGCAGAATCCAAAATGAAACTAATCTTTTGTTCACCTTCATTCCTTCATCACTTTTCATCACCTACATCGATTTTACTCTTAAAGGAGAAATTTAAATGAGATTACAATACATAATTGGGTTTTAATTTATATTAGCTAAAGAGCAGAAAAGTAGTAGAATAGAGTTTGAACTTTTTAAATTTCAAAGAACCAAACTCAGATTCCATACTCAGATTCAGATTAATAGGCTCTAAACCGAGACTTCGATGTTTCTTACGATTCCTGGGATAATTACTCTGGAAAAGCACCTCATGAGATGTATAAAGCAACTGGATGAGGGAAGTAGCAGATTTGTCACTCGATTTTAAGAATCGTAGGCCATAACAATCCTCAAGAAAAATGTTGCATAATTGGTAACGAATACAGGTGTGCGTGATTGCAAAATATTCGTGAACGAAATTTATAATAAAGAATCCCATATCAACTTAAAATTCGAGAATCAACAGTTTTTCTTTCACCTTAAACCGCACGCAGTAACGCTCGACCAGTGTTTGACGCTTTCTCAGACTACGACTCAGAAGGTCCCCTACCATTGCACATCACTTAGTAAAATTTTTAATATTTTTCGGCAAAGTTCCATCCACTTGTCGTATCTAAGAGTTTATGACTCACAAGAAACTAAAAAACTATTGAACACAGTAAAAATTGATTAATTCCTCACAAATCGGGTCAAGCACTATTACGCAGGATAGAGAGGTAGGTATCTATTGTCACTTCTTCTTCACGCGAAGGCGATGAGTCTTCTGGTCTTTCGATGAACATGATGTGGCTCCCTCGCCCCGTATCCCACGCTCACGTTTGCTTATTCAGCGATCTAGATCTCTGCGCGGTATGTCTCTTTTCGATTTATTTCGAAAATGAATTGAAATTATTATGTTAAAATGTCCGTTAAGTTTAAAAATCGATACGACATTGTTGTGATTTTTATTTTAATACATGCTATTTTTTAAAGTATATTTATTATTTAACTATTAAATATTCTAAACTTTCAAAAAACTTCCAATTTTTGACCCCCATTCCCCCAAAAAAAGTTAAATGACGCAGTTTGCGTCACGACCACCCCCTTGTGGGCACCCCTGGACTATCTAGGGGTGAAGGTTACCCCACTGAACTCGAAGACTGAAGTAAATAGTATACGTTTTTGTTACACTTAGTATTCATACTTTTTTTTTGTTCGCTTGCTATTCATGATAAGGGTATTTCTTTTATTAGTATGAAAGATATTTGTGGGCAAGTCAATTATTTACTATATAGAACTTACAAAGTGCATATGCAATATTTTCTCATTTTATTATTTTGTGATTGTAAACTTGAAGTGACTAATAAGGAAAAAGGGCCACAGTATGCAGTGGACGTCCTTTTATTAATTCAATATACTGTCATTTGGATTATTTAATGCGTATTATTCGTAATACAAGATAAAATATACGTGTACTGTATAAGATTTCGTTTTGATGGCCGGATGAACGTGATCCATACACTTAACTCGACGTATTCGTATAATGATTCATCACCTACAACAGTTTATTTTTCAGTTTTAAATAAATATCTTTAAAAATTCATTTTAACATATAATTTCGCATAGTGATGTCTCTACTACTGTTTGATTTGTGATGCATTTCCCATATGATCCACTAGTGAATATAATCCCACGTTATCTGAATATACGAGCACACGTATACGTTTTGTAAAATCACAGTGCACTCTCAGCCCAAAAAAACGGAATGACATTCTGAATTCTAAAGATCGCTTTTTGGCAATTTTTCGGTTTTTTAGTCTAAAAGTTAAAAAAATCTCTTGATTACATTCACTATAATCTACTATTTATGTGCAGAAGTAATTGTAAATATTTTTAATATGGTACAATTTGTTGTTATTTTATAATTCTGACACAAATGTAAGGGTGTTAATATATTTGTTCTTAATAATTTCCGAACATACTAGAACGAAGATATTAAAAGCGAATATAGTGAAAATCAAACCCCATCACTTGTGAAATTCATGTGCGCACTCTAGGATTCGAGAGGATAAGACTATGATGAATTAACTCTTTCAAAAAACATTCTACTAACCTTTCAAAACCCAACTGAAATCTTTTTATTTCATGTACTTCTAATATTGCATAAAACGTTATCCATTGCTTAGGAGATAATCAGAATCTCTGCAATTTTCTTTGGTTTTCTTGTGTGTGCTACAGAATCTTCTTATTCTGTTTTCTGACGTACGTCTTACTAATCCTGCTATCTGTGGTTTCAACATAAAAACAAGAAGCACTGAAGAAGTCGCATCTTAACTTTTTGTCTATTGAGCGAAGAACTGCGGTCACTTGATTGGGATTATTTCTGCAGTTTTTGAAAAAGAAAACCGAGATGATCTTTCATAAATGTTTTGTTGTTGTTAAGTTTCATTTTTATTAGTTTAAACGATGGAAAAATGTATATTCTTCTCGAATTGTATAGTGAAAATCCACAATTTTACAATTTTACAATCCAAAATTTTACAATTACTTACATGTATTATGTAACACTAGAGGGAGGGGATCATTGACACCTCCTCACAAATTCAAGGGTTCAATCACATCGAGAGTCCTCAAGGAATCTTATTGGGAATTTCTGGTGAGAGAATATTCTCTGAGGATAATATGAAAAATTTATTTCTTGTCAGGTCTACATCCTTCGACATTATTCTCAAAAAAAGATCTTTCGTAACGTGTCCATGTTCTGTAGTGTGAGTTATTACTATCTTGCCGTTTTCATCTTTTAACATTCTCTCAATCCCTGTTTCCTTCAATTTTTCATATCCCTGTTGTGTACTCGTTGAAATGTCAATATCGAGTTTCTGTGTCCATTCATCTTCTTCATATTTCCAGAACCAAAACGTCTGCCTTCATGTGAGCAATGTATTCAGCTCGTTCTGCTCTTAAAGAGAGCAATTCGAAAATATGTTCGCTTGAATTCTTCCCCTCCCCACACGTACACCCATCAGCAAAGGCAAATCTCTCGAGTTTCATATGCCCCTGCCCTGCCATGAACTCGGCCTCTGCAGGGTCTAGAGGAAACCATTCTCTATGCTTCTCCACAAATCTAACATCATTTACGGAGTCGAACAGCTGCCTTCCATGTTTCGATACCTTCCATCTCATCTGCCTTTTGTCAGAATCAATTCTTTGGTTCCTCTTCTTGTGTTCCCCTTTATTGTTATTTTCCCTTCCCAACACATTATTGTTCACAGTATTATCTCCAGTTTCAATATGTATGTCTCCTTNACATTCTACCGCTATGTCTTCGAGAAGTCTCAAGGTAGGACATTCATGGAAATTTCTTAATCCTGATTTAACATTTAAAAAGTTTAAAAAAATTATCAGATATTTTGAAATCACTAAACGGAATTACTTTTATCTAAATTTTATTATTATTAGTTGAAATTTTATCAAAATAGCGCCCTAGTGATGTATGGTTCTAGTCAAAATCAATGTACAGCGTCTTACGATTTATTTTTACAATTACTAACATGTATTATATAACACTAGAGGGAGGGGATCATTGACACCTCCTCACAAATTCAAGGGTTCAATCACATCGAGAGTCCTCAAGGAATCTTATTGGGAATTTCTGGTGAGAGAATATTCTCTGAGGATAATATGAAAAATTTATTTCTTGTCAGGTCTACATCCTTCGACATTATTCTCAAAAAAAGATCTTTCGTAACGTGTCCATGTTCTGTAGTGTGAGTTATTACTATCTTGCCGTTTTCATCTTTTAACATTCTCTCAATCCCTGTTTCCTTCAATTTTTCATATCCCTGTTGTGTACTCGTTGAAATGTCTATATCGAGTTTCTGTGTCCATTCATCTTCTTCATATTTCCAGAACCAAAACGTCTGCCTTCATGTGAGCAATGTATTCAGCTCGTTCTGCTCTTAAAGAGAGCAATTCGAAAATATGTTCGCTTGAATTCTTCCCCTCCCCACACGTACACCCATCAGCAAAGGCAAATCTCTCGAGTTTCATATGCCCCTGCCCTGCCATGAACTCGGCCTCTGCAGGGTCTAGAGGAAACCATTCTCTATGCTTCTCCACAAATCTAACATCATTTACGGAGTCGAACAGCTGCCTTCCATGTTTCGATACCTTCCATCTCATCTGCCTTTTGTCAGAATCAATTCTTTGGTTCCTCTTCTTGTGTTCCCCTTTATTGTTATTTTCCCTTCCCAACACATTATTGTTCACAGTATTATCTCCAGTTTCAATATGTATGTCTCCTTAGAAATCAAAATATGTTGCGGATACGTGTTGGGGAAAAATAATGTCTTTTCTTTATTTAATGTCGCAGTGCAAGGTTCACGCCGGGAGACCTTGACCGTCCATCAAACCGTGTGGGACAGAATCGGGAAGGGAAGATGCTGTGTTGTGGGGAACTCATGATATCGAACCGGCATTTGTCTGAAGTAGGTGAGGGAAACCCTCACGAAGAACCTCACCTAGTTCGGTCGAGGAGTGTTTGAAATCGCTCCCTGCCGCTCCTCAGCGGTACCATTGAAGTGACGAGTCCCCTACCGCTGGAGCCATGGGATGTCAAGAGAACGGCGCGCGAGCAGCGCTGCTGAATTCCTCCGTGAACCCAGAGATCTGAATCGCAACGACGGCTTCTGTTATCGCGTAACAGAAATGGGTTAACGAATAATTTCTTTTCCTGGTTTCCGCGCAATGAAACCAGAGAGTTTGAGGAAGCGTCAAAGAAAAATTTTAAAGGCAAAGCAATATATTTCCGCTTTGATTATAAACAAAACAAAATAAGAACAGGGAATAAGCAACGAAATTCACAATAGAGAAAAATATAAATAAAAATGTTTTACGCTCTGCTGTTATTAATTAGTTACCAAATGTTTCGAGAATAGTAAACAAAGTGCATCATTAACNTTTGTGGTAATGCCATTTAATACTGCTGTTATTAATTAGTTACCAAATGTTTCGAGAATAGTAAACAAAGTGCATCATTAACTCTACGTTCATTAAATCAGAATGTTACAGGTTCATTCGCTCTGAAATTTTACCGTATATTCTCTTCCGTCCCTGTATGAGAGTCTACTGGTCAGTCCTGGCTAAAGCCTGCTTTCCAGTTAGCGCGCAAGGCGTGCTCAGATGCCCGCACATGCTTCCGTTGACATCCCTGGACGAGATCACTGTCTTCGCTTCTATTCGATAATTTGCCAATTTTATTGGAAATAAGATTTATCTGTAATTCCGTATGGATTTATATTTGGGGCCACACATTGTTTTCGTTGTCTACTTCTGATAATTACAATAATAGTAATAGTATTTAACCCTTAGTCATTTCTAGCGCAGGGGTCATACACAAGGACCAAGGTAAAAATCTCGTAGCCCTAGGGATCAAGAAGGAAACTAGTCAGTCGTGCTTAACACCTGCCACATTGTCAGGAACATCCTCATCATTGATCTTGAAAATGTTTACTCGCTATTAGTTGGAAGTGAACCCTTAATTGATGAAGAACCGTAATGGACTATGATACAAATACAGAAAATAATAATAATTAGGATTCGTGAGGATTAGGATTCGACGAATGTCTTATCGCGTGTTGTTCCACCTCGACGTGCCGTATTGTCTCCAACACAGACGCTTGTCGCATCTGATTAGTCCTCCGCGCGTCAAGTTTGGGAACAATTTACAATTGATTAGGCCTGTACTAACTCTGGCGGAGTTCGCTGTGTGTAACTAGAGTAGGGACAGAATGTGGCTGTTGCTTTGGAGGGGCGTAACCAGCTTACGTGAGGATCGTGGCAAAGTGCAAATTCAGTTCCAGACTCACGACTTTACTCTGTGGGTTGTGTGACATGATGTGAGGAATATGGATGGTAGCAGATCGTGTAGCAGAGCTGCGAAGCAGAGAGATTTCATGGAGTGGCGGAGAAAACTGACTAATGCTAACGTAACATTGATACGTTCAAGATGAGAGCTGTGTTAACTAACATTACCGAAAACAAATCTTTACCAGAACCAATGAAATTACGACTATTTCACTCCTCAATAACATATTTTAGTAAAAATAAATAAATTATAATATGAAGTACGTCAGTATTTGATACAGAATTCAAATATTTCCATAACGTTTGTGTAATAATGAAATTAACTCGCAGTCTAATGTAATAATTAATGTTGATTTTTTTTACGTATAGCCGGTGTGTAATTTTATGCTTGCCTAAAACAACAACGATTAATACTTTCGTAGATTCAAACATTTTTAATCTCAGAGATGAGTGAAGAGTGAACAACTACGAAAATTTCGAAATATTTCAGGAGAAGAGAAAAACATTTCTGAAATTCGGATCATAAGACACTTATTTAACATTTCATCGCTTTGATGTGTACGTCACTGTTAAGGTTACAAATATAGTCAAAATCTTAGTCAGTATTTTAAATCAAGTTCACAGTTTTAAATTCATTGCATCCTGGTAGAAAACGCAAAGGATCAGTATGGTAAAAGAAACAAACAACAACAACATTGCTTTAGAAACCACAAATAAGCGGTTGGTTGATAAGAGACTGAGACATTGTATCTCAGTTCTAATAGCGTATTTATAAGTTCCCTCTATAATTTAAATTTTCTTTATCACGATTTTGAATGGTTAGATGTAACTGTGAATTCGTCAGCAATATTTCCACAAAACAAACCAGAATGATTTGAAAGCGCACGAAATTTCAATCATACAGGAAATGTGCCCCACTTTTGAAGGGGCATTTTCATTGAAACCTATCCAATTCACAGAATTTCTCCAATAAAATCTTAAACTGATCACGTCTTCCGAAGCTCGTGCGATGTTTCTGAAGCGATGACCTTCCCACCTCCATTGATAGAAATTTTGACTCGCGGGGATTCAATCCGACGGGAAGGGGGCTTATTCCACGGAACGAGTAACAATATGACCATTTATCCTTGTTGAACAAATTTCAGTTAGGAACGTCCTCCAGTGTAGATCACAAATAACGTTCAAATTATAAACAGTAATAAAATTTTAAAACAGTAATCCTGGGTCGGTGTTTTCCTGCGAATCGTGTCGGATTTTATATAGGTGGCAATGTCCTCAATTCTTTTGTTGTTGTTATTATTATTGTTATTATACTTGAATTTTTACTGCATATAATATCTACCATTCATTTGGAATTAATAAAAATAGTAAGTATTTATTAAATAATTTTTTTAATAAATATTAAATCCATCGCTGCCTTGATCGGAATTGATGCAGTTGTTCTTTACATGTTTCAGGAAAATAACTTTCACAGCTGGATTTTTTGACAATAAAGTTTATTTATTTAATTATTCAGTTCATGTTTTAAAATACTACACGTGTCGTTTCCCAGTAATATAACTTGTCCATTATTCTCAATAGTTATATTTAGGAACATTTACACTTGTTGGATTATACTCTTATTCTTAAAATATTTGATCACATCATTTTACGATTTTTTATTAAAAAAACGAGCAATTTTGTATCTTTTTAGAGATATAAATATTACTTGTATTTGTTAAAGTCCTTAACATTTCGTTTCGTCGCAAAGTGCCTCATTTAAAGCGAAGACGTCGTCGTGTAAGAAAGAAGCTTGCGAAGGTGAGAAACCATCTCTCTTCATTCTTATTCCTTATTTTCCTTTAATTTCGACTCCAGACGCAGTAGACGTAGAAGTTGGGAGATGAAATGGTGGAAGGCAAAAAAAAAAACAAAAAAAAAAAAAAAGAGGAGGAAAGATAAAAAAAGGAAAAAAAACTACCTCCGACTTGCACGCTCTATCGTCACGCCACGCATTGTTTTATTAAAAAAACACTCACATTAATTCATTACTAGCTGATTACCTCACGTTACCCTGAATTTTTTATTTTTTACACGTTAGATCAATGAACGCACTAGGCGGGAACCGCGCAGGTCGGATTTTTGCTCCCCATACAAGATACAACTGCGGCAGTGTGGCTGCATCATTTCATTAAAACGCTTTTAAAATCTAAACCATTCATCCAAATTTTATGATTTAAAAATGTTAATTTTCGTTAATACATAAAAAAAGATTTGTGATTGATTTTTTCCTTCTTTGCATTATACTCTTAAATTGAAGTGTTATAACACACCTATTTTCTATAACGTTTTTTCGATAATGTTGGTAAACTTTCGTAGATAGACATATGCTGTCACGGACCTTTTTTATAGAACTTTTGGAGGCGAACAATATTGCCATTTATAGTTGTAAAGTATCTCTAATCGTTTTGGTAGCTCAAGCAAATGGACCTCTTTCAATAACTGACTTCATCGACATTTATAGACAGAATAATTTTCTTTCTTTTCACACATTTAAAACAAAAGTTAGTCTATGTTCTTCCTGAACATGTTAACTATTTCTTTGCTAAATTTCATTACGATCGGTTCTATGGTTTAGTCGTGATTAAGTAGCAAAGGGACAAAAACGCTTTCGCGATACGCATTTATATATAATTTGGATAGATCGAACTGAAATGATTGCGTAGCTCTGGACATTTCGAGCTCTGCATCTATTCGCAGGGTGAGAGGCAAGTTCTGGAAGAAGGGGTGAAGTGAAAGTGTAGAAGTGAAGTGAAACGAGGGAAATGCGAAGTGAGTGAGAAAGGAAGGGAGGGAAGGGAATTGTGAAGTGCACTAAAGAGGGTAAATGAAATGTTGGGGTCATCCGTCGTAAAATGTGCAATAAGTAATTATTACTTTTATAGTTGTTTCAGAATTTCACGTTTTTATATTTAATATTTTAGTATTAGTTTAATCATTTATTTAACAATTTTTAATTTCAGTTCCCTGTGATATGCATTTTTGTATATTTCATTGAATTATCTTGTATTCTCCCACCGCGTAAGATCTGCCCATTTACAATTAAAAACATTTTCTTTGGATCCGTCAATTCGTCTCAAAATCACGTATTTCCCGAACAGACGCAGTAAGAGACGTTTTTTCAAAATAATCCTGAAAACCTGGAGAATAAGCAAAACAGGAAATATATAGAGATTGAGAGAGTACTACTCGATGACCTTGAAATCTGGATTCACTTGAAGAGAAATGCGAATTGTAAGAGATTTACACCTTCAACATGTTTTCACTGCAAAAAAAAAAAATCCTCTCATTTTTTTGCTACAAAATCGACTTGTCAAGTCAAAAATAACTTTATGCACTTATCTTGTTATAAGATTTTTTTTTCATCGTAGTATTTGTAAACGGAAAATGTAGCTTAGTGCTATTGAAGCTCATCTACATGAAGCGATAGCAGTTAGGAGTTGGGTGGTAGGGTTATTGTTAGTAGGTTGAGCGGTTAGCTGGTAAGTTTATCAACAACGTGGCCCCCACGTGGAGGTTTTAGTAGCATTAGTTAGTTATAGTAAGAGTTAGTGATACTAGAAGAAGTAGGAAATGGACACAGAGAGAGGAGGATTCTCTGCTCTATGAACTGGTGTGAAAATATGACATTGATGTGATAAGCAACAGATGTTTTATGGTCCCGTCGGGAATTAAACATAGATTGACTAGGTAGCGAGCAAGTATGCTAATCCCTGAGACACAGAAGTGGTTTTATAAGCAATTAGTTTCTAAGTAAAGTCGAATTATTGCAATTTTGTTAAGTTGTCAGTTTTGTTCTCAATCTTAAATTTTCTCCGACGCCATTTATTCCACCTGCACATTTTTACTTTCTCTGTATTCAAATGGTTTATGAGAATCATTTCTTACTCAGTGGAAATTCTGGAAATTCGTGATTCCGAGGCGAACTCTGCGTGGAAAGAGTTCAGTGTGCGAAGCGGGAGACGCAAATCCGCACAACAAAACCGGCGCAATAATTCCTTCAGCGTTGAGCCATCGACGAATGCACGGCAATCGTCTGACGAATGGCTGCAAAGTCTCTGCGGAGAATTAGTTTCCAACGCGGAAACGAGCGACGAGCGACAATATGTTGCGAGCAATAAAACGCACAGAGGCCTTTTTTCCTCCCAGGTTCCGTGAATACCCCTTCACTCATCGGGTTTATACTGATTATCTTTTGGATTTTCGTTCTGACATGTCCGTAGGTTTCGCGAATTTCATGTCAAGTGGTGGAGAGGTTGGAAGATTATCTGTGCGCGGTTTATGCGGAGAGAAAATTAGAAACAATATTTCAGAATCTTTCCGCATTTGCTTCACAAATACAACGCGATTTTATTGATATATCGTTCATATTTTTTGAATGATTAAAAACAGGAAATTTGGTGTAATATTGTTTTCATGTATTTTCGTCGTAAAAATTAACATAAACATAATTTCTCTTTATTGTTCATTATGGTGTCATTTGACTATTGTTTTTTAGGATATATAGAAATATCAATAATTTATGTTTTTGAATGTTAAACCAGACACTGTATGACGCTTTAAATCTCCCCCACAATTCACAAGAGAAATGAAGTAAAATGATTTTTTAATTATTTTGCCTTTTAAACATACATTGCAGTAACTTATGTGGAGGCTTCAATAACTGATTCTCAAAATGGTTGTATTGTTTTGTCTCTAGTATTGTTAAAGAGGACAAATAAAGCGAGTACATCCATTGTTAGACTAAGCTCATTTGTCGTCAGGGTAACGGTATCTCTCACAAAAAAAGAAACTAAGTAAGGAAATGAGGACGACAGAATTCATATCAAAACAATGAAAATTATACAAAAAATTAATGTGTTACGAGAAGTTATTAATTCATGTTGAGGCCTAACAATCGAACCCGGAGTGACTCGCTAGAGAGCAAACACGCTAACCCCTGAGCTACCAGAGGGACATTGCGTCTCAAGTGAAGTGCTTTCCATTTTATTATGTTGATAAACTACGCGTATCCACTACTAAAGTAATAAGAACAACAAAAATTTTAAAAATGAATTGTCAAAAAAGCAAAAGTTACGAGCTGCGTATGACCACTTGGAGAACAATAAACTAATTAACTCTTCGGAAGCAAGCAAGGGACCATCCCATCAATTTCGATCAAGAACTCTAAGGCAGAGGCTAAGGATTTAACATTTCAACTCTTTACTCCTAAGATAAGAATGAAAATAGTTTGGTACATCTTATAATATCAACAGAATACTAACAAATTTGTTTAAAAAAAACACAAAAAAGTTATTTCATAAGTTTATAGAATTATCGAACATTTTATTATTTCGAGAACATTGTTCATAAGTTAAAACTATTAAAATAACTCTAGATTCGATGTTGATTTCATGTATATCTTTATAAATATAATACAATGAACTTTTGATATTATTATACCTTCTATCTCCATGAATTAAAACCGTTAAGTTACTTGACAAAGTGGGTTACATGTTAATTATATGGACACGAGTTCTTCACTTACGAACTATTGACATATCACAGTTCTTAAATATAATTTACGAGTGATAAGTTACACAAGACAGAGATACTGTGATTTGCGTAATGAAAACCATGACTTATTAAATGCCTTCCAGAACGCTACGGCGGGTATATTATTAACTGTTCCTATAAGTAAAAACTGCCCTCCGGATTAGAAATCTTTGGCCCGCATATGTTGGAAATATGTCTATCGTTAAAGCTGACATGGTGGAGTGTCCATTTGAGATGATTGAAATAGTTTATCCGAGTAACTTTTCATAATTAAAACAGATTCTCATTATTTGCCTTTCAAATCTGCACCTCACACAATAGATGGAGATTGTCCTTTACCAGTGTTTTACTGTATTTAAATGCAACAGAGAAATTTAAAGAAAGGATAAAAATGAAATGTGATGATTCTGTATAGATGTGATAGAGCATGTGAAGACTTTATGACTAGTTGATCTAAAACGAAATTGTCTTTTATTTGTTTATTTACTCATTTCAGTCTATTGAACTATAATAGAAATGTCACAAATATAGTTGTGCATAATGAATAAAGGCTTTGCTGAACGGACGGAAAGACTAGGTAGTACACAGGGTTTCCCCGTTGTGGTGCGCCATTGCTCATCGAGACAGAAAAGGGGCGTTGACCGTGGTGGATGGGACCAGTCAATGAAACGCGAGACATGTTTTGAGAAGGCATTCATATATGGAAAGGAATGAATGTCAATAACAACACATTGTTGTCAATCTCCTATATCACCGCTTCTGGCTTGGCTGGGACGAAACCTCAAAAACGTGTGGGGGTGAAATACGCCAGGGAAAGAAGCCAGTCGATGAAATAAATTACGATAAAGGGTAATGCCATTAAGAGCTAATAAACTATTCGTTTGGCAAATTGTTTTTTTTTTTTTTTTTCGTACGTGAAAAATTAATGTAATTTTGTTTTCAATTTTGCAAACTTACGTTGATTGGAGATAAATAATTTTAAGATAAATAATAAAATTAAATCGTCCAACTGACGGAGAGAACTTTCTTTTAAAAAGGTCAGGTTAATGAACAAATTTTGAATTCACAGTTAAAATATGATCCAACGTTTCAATACCGTATGATATCATCATCAGGAGTACAATTAGGAATACATTACAAAACGTCTGAGCGCTGCTTACAGCTTACACAAATGCTTCGATGATATTCAAACGATTGTACAAACGTATAAGGTGTGTGTACCGATCACACGCTTGTATTGTAATTGTATTTGTACACTTGATAATGGTATCAAACGCTGTGGAAACGTTGTGACATATTTTAACTGTGAATTGAAAATTCATTCATTAAATTGACATTTTGCGCAGGAAATAATCTGCTCGATTCGGTCGTTTAAAATTAATTAATTATACACCAATACGCAATTCGTATTATTTAGATAAATATCGGGAGCGAGTTGTAAACAATGTCGAATGCTGTGCCCTGGTAGTAGATTTGAGAGAGCTTGACATCTCACCCCCATGAGCACCCTCCTATCGTGCCGCATGTCACACTTCGATCGCCCGCAGAATCCGCGCTTTGTAATTAATATCCTCACCCTCCCTCTCACCCAGACTCGTCTTCCATTTCGTGTCCTAGGGGAGGCTATACGTGGTGTAGCGGTTAATACACCAACCTACTACCTCTAACAACATTCGTATTCAGGGCACAAAAAACAAAAAACAAAAAACAGGAGGATACCGAAAGTCATCTCTCCTTTAGAATACCTTTCGGTCAGGTGAAAATGGGGACGAACCCGGTACCTCCTGCTTTGATCGCAGGGGTACTGATCACAACAACCACCCCCCCCCCCCCCGTTCGCCTTCCAACACTGTAGCGACTTGGTTACATTTCGAAACGAAGGACAAGTGAACAATCTATGTACTTAATCGTCACAACATTCATGGAACTTTATTCTATATTTCTCCGCCAGAACAACTTAAAAACTCTTAGCATCACGTATTAAGTAAATCGAACAAGATGGACGTTCGATACTCACAGATCGATACACGGTCGACCTGTGACGTCAAGAGCAAGCGCGTTTTGTATCCTCTTCGTCGATTTCCTTATTTTCATGGTTTATTTTGCCACTTTCACTGTCGTGTTATTTAATTATTTTGTTGGCTCTTCTATATTTCAACTCCCATCTCATCCGCTTTCATCATTTCCGATCCTTCGAAACCTCAACATCCGGAATGTAAAGCAATTTCTACAACAACTGTACACCATTTCCATCCAGACGTAACCACAGAAGCTCTGAGACACGTCCCCGTACAGGAGATGAGTGTACTTCGGAGACACACTATGCTGCGAGCGCTCAAGCACCGGTTTCACACCACGTAATACCCACGTGTTAAGATCGATCATGCGTGTATTTCTTCCATCTACCTACCTATATGTGAAGAAGACCCGGATTGACATCCCAGTGATCGAAGCAGGAGGTACCGGGTTCGATTCCCAGACTCTCGTCGTATTCACTAGAGCGAGCGTTAGTTATCACACGTCTTCTCCAAGTGTAGGGTACACGNTATCACACGTCTTCCTCCAAGTGTAGGGCACGCGACTCCTTTAGCACCTTCCTCCTACCACACTTCTTTCTCTAGCTCTTGTAACTTTAGTTTGAATTTGTAATTAATTTCACCAATATACTTTGTATTCTACATAATATAATGGTTATTAAGTAATGATACTACTATTATTATTATTATTATTATGGAATTTTGAGTTATTTTAATACTCTCCATTCATTAGCTATTTTTTCGGAATAATATAAAGTTTTTATAATAACATTTATTGATTAAACTGTTTTATATTTTAAGAAATAAAAATTAGTTGTAATTACGATTATTTTTGTATTAACTTAAGAGAACAATATGGCTATATTGACAATTGGTTAGGGGTGGCGTGTATTAAAAATATTAGTTATTTTAATTTTTATGATTTATAAAGAATGTGTATGGAATAACCTATAGTTTATATTAATACAAATCAGTTAATATTATAACACGTACCGAACTACTTTTATTCTCATGTTAGGAGTAAAGTAAAGCTGAAATGTTAAATCCTTAGCCTCTGTCTTAAGGGCTCTTGATCGAAATTGATGGGATGGTGCCTAGCTTGTTTCCGGAGAGTAAATTAGCTTATTGTCGTCCACGTGCTCATGCGCAGTTTGAAATCATATAAGGCTGCTTAAATATTAACAAGGAAACTATAAAATACATCACGATGAATATTCCATACACTTCACTTCGAGATCTCATACGCAATGAACTGACGAGAGATATACGATTCAAATATTTGGTTATATCTGTATAAAGTAGTTTTATTTAGTTGAGTTATCTTTTGACGGGGGTTGAGACAAAACAAACCTATTTCTAAGATGAAGTGGCATTACAAAATGTGGAAGACACTTATCAGAAAGTAGTAAATATAAGATATTTTATCGGATAAATATTGTAGGAAACGGCTGTATGAGTAGTGTATAATTGGCCAAATACTCAGCTACCTTTATCCTATATAATGACTGGAGTCAACAAAAAATACGGAATTCAATAAGATATTTTGTTCATTTTATTCCAAAACAGTACTCCCGTTGCTATGTTTTTACTAGGAGAATATTCTCACCCGGAGATATTCACCATTGAATCTTTAAAGCGTTTAAGGTGCGAACACGCGCTCCCGGTTGGGGACATCATTGTTTTCTTTATATTTAGTGTAATTGTTTCACAACAATATCAATAATAATGATAGAAAAACATGATTTAATTTCAATCTTTTAGTTAATAATGTAGTACAAAAAATATTGAAGAAATCGCTTGACTCGATTCGAATACACGAGGACGTAGAAACATGGCGGCCGTCCAGCCCGTCGGTTTCGTGATTTATATAAATCTCGCCTCAGAAAAAAATTTAAATCACTTTCTCAAATGTCCGGTGACTTAGCGATAAAAGTTATGTAATAAATATTACAAAGGAAAATTTACTATAATAAACTTATTGTCAAAAAACAGTACAAACTGCGTATGACCACGTGGAGGACAATAAACTAATTTACTCTCCGGAAGCAAGCAAGGGACGTATTCCATCAATTCCGATCAAGGGCCCTAAGGCAGAGGCGGATTCAAAAAAAATTCAGCATAAGTTCTTAGATAAGATAAAAAGTTATCTGCGAGTTATAATACATATATAATGTCAACATGTTTGTAATTTAACACAAAAAATTTACATGTACAAATTATTATCGAACTATAGATTATTCTGAGTATAGTGTTTAAAAATCATAACAGTTGAAAAAAGACTAAATTCACGATTTATTGTTACAATAAACACGCCCCTAGACAAAGACTAGAGAACCTGTATAAGAAATCCGCCTCTACCCGAAGGAAAACCGGAGAAAAACCCGGGCCGGGATGGTACTACAAAACAAAGTAATTTTCCATCATATTCGTGATTTAAAATTCAGTTTTTGAAAGCAAGAGTTTCTTCCTTAAGAAGCGCTAAATTATAACATCATCAATTATAACTGCAATCATCTCATGTCGTATGGAATGGTCGGTGAGGTTCGTATTTTTACAAATTCAAATCACAATGAGGTTATGTTACTCTGTTTATTTATGCTTATTCCATTTTACGTAAACTGTTCACCTGTTTGCTACTCAGACCTGTTTGCTCTGGTTCTATACCGGAATGTTTTTGGTGAGATTTTCTTTTTCCTGAAGTCTGAGCTAAATGGAGGAAATAGGAGGAGGAGGAGGCGAAGGTGTATTCATCCGTTCCTCAGACGTCATGACGTGTCAGTTTGTAGGTGTTTTTCTTGTCGCCTCCGTTTCCTCAGCTGTTCCCACGATCGATTTGTCTTCTGTATCTGCGATACAAACTGCGGCACACACACACACACGTCCGCTCCGACAGGAAATGAAACGTCTTCGGGGGCTTTTCATTCCAGCTCGTTTCCTCAAACGCAGGATCTGAGAACGCTAAATCATTATTTTCTAAATCCTTCCTGTCGTGCAGAAGTAAAAAATTAGTTAGTTCTCTTACATTAAAAATAATTGTATTGCATGTTTCTAATCATTATACTAAGCACAGAAATTGTAAGTGTAATCTGTCTAAAATAAACGAGGGGTATTCAAGTAAATTTCATCGACTCCAAAATTTCCTTTTATTATGGCTGGGAACAAAGTTAATATTAATTGATGAAATAATTAAGATTTTTGAGATCAGAAGGTAATAGTTACGAACTATAGAAACGTGTTCTAAATAACGTTAAATAATACACATCCAAAAATAAACAGAGAAATAGATCGACATTCACGTTCAAAATGAAACGTCAATTAAATTGACTAAATATAAATATAAACACGATTGAATTCCAATTTGTAAAATAACAAGAAATTGTTTATTGCATTGATTGTCAAGTGGTATTTATACCATGGAATATTTGTTATCAATTTGTCCACAAATTGATAATTAAGGAAGTGAACAGGTAAGTGCTTAGACAAATAAAATTAACAAATGTATGTTGACGAGAAAACATTGTGAATTAAACTCACAAAAATGATATGCAAGCCAATAAACAATAAAAAGAATTAAATTTCCTGTAGCATAGGAAAACCAAAAACACCGGAGAATCAAATCTTAATAATGTGACTACACTGGAACATTGGATGAAATTAGAAACGTTTAACAAAGTCAAACAATTTCTATGAGTCTCTCAACTCAATGTTTTACTCACAGTTCGGTGAATGTTTGGATCATTTATACAGTTAGGCACCAATTAGTTGGAGTTCTGCAGTTAGTTCTTGTATTCCACACTGACTTTAAACAAATACGTAGGTGTTTAAGACCTGTTGCACAAAATCTTTCAGTTTAATCGAGTTATTTTCGATACTCCACTGAATTTAATTATGTACGGGTAGAGCACGGTAAGAAGGGTTAGTTAATGTACCAGGAGGCCTGTTACGCGATATGTATCGGTCAGATTGAGACGAGGTATCACTCGCGTAGGCTAAGACAAGAGTGTCGTCTTCTTTCTTCTTCAACTAGACTGTCACCTTGGTTACCATCACTTGTGTAACATTTTGTGATTGGTCGCTTATGAATTTATTTATTCATTTGTCAGGAGTTAATTAGTCTACTCACTGTAGTAATCACTCGTTTGTTTGTTCGAGAATATTTTTAATGGATGTCTTTAATTGTTGTTCATAATAAATATAAATATTCTCATTAATACGGCATGGAAGTTGTAATCACTCGATGTATTTGTTTATAATATTATCAAAGATATGTAACCTTCCTACACTTTTAATAATGTAAAAAATATATTTTGTTTCTGAAATGGAGAATTGGCATTCTCCCTTGTTTATCGTACAAGAAATACAATTTTGAATGTTTCTAAATGTAGGTTAATAATCTTTTCTCAGTTATGTGAATAAAAAGGTGCTTGGATTCTTTCATCTTAATCGTTTGGAAAACAAAATGATTTGTTAGAAACACAGTTTCTTATGAAACGCAGAACATATTACGCTTTTCTCTATTACCATCATTGTTTCATGTTATCATTCGTTGTGTAGGAATATTATATATAAAATTAAGTTTCTAAAATCTCTAGTCTTTGTAATTCACGGGCAAATATTAAGACATATTTTTCTTCCGTGTAACCTACATGTGGAGAAGGTATGAGACAAGTTTCAGCTAATGGTGACGAGCCGGAAATCGAACCGGGGATTCATGCATTCATAGCAGGGTAGTTAACCACTACACCACCCTCTTAAGTCAGTACAATATCAATTTCATACAATGGAACATAATCCCCCCCCTTACAAAAAAATACAAAAAAAAAACAACTATACTGATGCCATAGTGAGGTTCGAGGTAATTCCTAGGCTTAAACGTCATAAGACTCAGTACGCGGCGCCATCTTAGCTTTGAAACAGAAACCTCGGTTTACACGTTGTATTCAGTGATCTCTGATAATGATTGAACCTTATACGTATATATATTTTTTGTGTGGGGCTTTAGGGCTCGTCAACATCGAGGTCATTAGAGCCCTAAAAACTTGTACAGGTAGGGAAAATGCGGTTACGCACTACGGAGAGCCAATATGACTCTCCCCGCGTGTGGGACTCGTCGAATGACTCAGCCATACCCACTAAAAACCCTCCTGCATTACAACTCAAAACTCAAATCCCAACATATCTCAAGACTTTACTTAAAACATTTATTTAAAAAAAAGAAGAGGAAAGAGGAAAATGAAAGATACCCTAGCCCTAATAGCGTCGGGATCGAAAAGAACAAGATGTGACCAAGGAAGGTCAGGAAAGAGAAAGGAAAGAGCCTTGCACAAGTAAGTGGAAGTAATGCCAGACTCAGCTCGGGGCCCCGTGTTTGCCTTATACTGTATAGGCTCGTATAGATACGACGCAACCCCCAACAAACAATCAGGAAGTATTCCCTATCCGCCATTGTGAGGTAGAAGATACTTGATCATACTACTGAATATCGTAGATCAAGGCAAAAGAAAATTCGCGCACAAAAGTGTTACAACAAAGCCACATATTGACTAAGAAATGTGACAAATATTATAAGATACTTATACTTCAGCTTGTATATAATATGTGTATCATTGAGTTCAACCCTGCTCAGTGTTTTGCTCTCAAAAACTATACACATTGAAACTAATTTACAAAGATCTGTGTATTCTTTAGTTACACCTTTGCCCATCGGTTGGTACTATTACAATATTTCCATTGCTTTTTCTGCAATTTTGTTGCCAAGAGAACGTGCTGCTAGAGCGGTCCTAACACCGCCGTGCGCCTACTTAGAACAATCAATTCTACGAAGTCGAATGAAACACAAGAAATTTTTTATTCCGCTATATTGCTATCAGTTTAATATATATTTTATTTTACTTCGTTAATTTTATATATTTTTTTGGTTACTTTAAATAAAAAGTTTATTTCATTATTTTTTATGTTTTTCTCAGTTAACCTTGTTCATGTTCGGCAAAATCCTCAAGAAATCGTTGGAAAATTCTGGGCGGATCCAAACACCGCCTCGAGCTCTCTCACGTTATGGAAAGAGACGCGCGCGGTTCAGGGTTAAATAAAAAAAACGAGAATTAGAAAACATTTTTTTTTGTGGGGCTTTAGGGCTCGTCAACAGCGAGGTCATTAGAGCCCTTAAAACTTGTACAGGTAGGGAAAATGCAGTTACGCACTAGGGAGAGCCAACATGACTCTCCCCGCGTGTGGGACTCGCCGAAAGACTCAGCCATACCCACTAAAAACCCTCCTGCATTACAACTCAAAACACAAATTCCAATATATCTCATGCCTTTTACTAAAAANGAGGGAAGAGGAAAATGAAAGATATCTTAGCCCTAATGGCGTCGGGATCGAAAAGAACAAGAGGTGACCAAGGGAGGTCAGAAAAGAGAAAGGAAGGAGCATGGCACAAGTAAGTGGAAGTAATGCCAGACTCAGCTCGGGGCCCCGTGTTCGCCAAACACGTACTTACTAGATGTAAGCCCCCTGGGGGGAATTAGAAAACAAGTATGATCAAATAGGTTTTGGTCTTATCCATACCACAGAAACCAATTGTTATGTCACGTACGATGATCCCCTCATCAGCACAAAGCGCCATGAAGTGGACATCCCTGCCGTTTATTGGTCGAAAATGTCCTTCACATCACTTGAATACGAATGAAATTCAACGATAAAGAAGAAAATGAAGTTGAGGAATTCTTTTTGAATCCATTCGTCGTCTCCTGGTGGTTGACCTCTGTCACACAGTTGAGACCTTGTCACAGCCTGACATTTATTTCTGCCAAAGCATGACGGAAATGAAATTTACCACTTTCCTCTTCACCTACATTTGTTGTGCTTTTGTCAAATACTCTTCGAGGAAAGAATTGTATATTGATGCAACACTTATTTGCAGAATCTCTATTTCTTAGATCTCTCTTGCCACGCTAAAATAATGATTTTTTAAAGTTGTATTGTTCTGCATACGATCATTCTGTTGACCGTATTTACACTTTTCTAATATGTGACGTGCGATATAATAATTTCTTGGATACTCACAACTCCAATATTAAAACAGAGCCAAGTCGAAAACAGCAAGTTCTTATGGAAAAAAAATTAGCATTGTGAGATTTATTTCAAAATATCCTGAACTTAAATGAATTGTTATTATTATGATAATGGTTTTTATGTATTATTTCCTTACCTGTGATTGGTTGAATCTATGGCTGTATAGCAATGTATACATCTTAACTGACTGTGCAAAATATCACAAGGGCAAAATTTCGACGTGATCTACTTTATGCGGGAAGAGGTGCTGGTCACTTAATAGTTCTTCTCCGTTGTTTATTGATGTTTGTGTAGTTTAAGATGCATCATATTCGTATTATAATACAAATGTTTTACGTAAGTATTCATTACCTGATAGTGCTTGAATCGAGAATTCCTTTTTAATTACTTACTTAACTGTTTTATTTACACCAGCATGAAATTATACTCGTCAGTAAATATTAATAGCCTTTTGGTCAACCAGTAGCTAATTTGGCAAAATTATCACTGAATTCTGATCTGCAAATTCGTAATTTACACTTGAATCGGAAAAGCAACTTACCTCATGACGCGCGTGTTATGTTGGTTGCTTCGCGAAAAGAAGGTTCAGGCGTTTCTTATAGTAACAGTAGATTACAACAATCATCGGTCGTCTCCCATTACTTTCGTATTCAAGAATATGTTTAACAACGAAATAATGTTAGAAGCACGATTGTAATCGAAAGGTTTCCATATTTGCGTGGTTAACAGAACGTCGCCAGCCTCTTCACGAGTTCTTTTTCATACAGCCATCATTGGTCGGTCGCTCTGGGTGATCAATGGAGATTTGGTCATCTTGCTATAATTATTCACATCTCGACGGACGTATTAGCATGATAAAGAAAAATAAACTTTCATTTCCGTGGACTAATCCATCTTTATCAAAATATTTTAAGCAAGCTACTATATAGACCCTACTTCATCTAAAAGTGCTCAGTTGATATAATTCTGCCATGTAAGGAAGAAGCTAATAATATTAATAATAACAAAAAAATTCTTTTGAATAATACTGTTCAATAAACCTGTGTAATGCAGTAAAACGTTAATGATTGTTTAAATTTTGTAAATTAAAATTTCATATAAAGTATTATATACTTTAAGTGGACATCAGGACCTACATAAAAGGTTCAAAAAATATAGTTAGATGAAAAAACAAACCCATTTTTTAAATTATCATTTTCTCGTGAACTCTCACATGAATTTTCTTGCGTGATGAAATATGGGCTGTTTTGCGCACGTGAAGACGTCTACGAGTCACGGACAGGAAAAAGGAAGTGAAACGCGTGCGCACATGACGTCATTTCATCACAAAACAAATCGTACTGTACTTACTTTGACTATTTCTCATGAATTCAGTTTGATATTTTAAGCGTTCCTTAAACGAAAATATGTACACACAATATCATGTAACTTTACTCATAGAAAATGTAATCTAAAAAACAACAACCCAGAAGTGCATTGTGTTGATAAGTACATTGTAACGTAGTTAACAGGAAATTAGTTTATTGTATGTATTTATTCGTTCGGGATATCGATGTGGGGACAACCCAAGGCAGTGTTTCATCGCCGTTTCTTTACTCCGCGCGCTCTGGTGCTTTGGCTTTTTAAGAAGTCATGGTGATGAGAGTTGATGTGCAAATGAGATGAGGGATGAATGATGATGAGTGAATGTTGTGGTGGAATAATTAATTCATTGTTCTCAACGTGGTCTGTGGCAGTTTGTTCCTGCTCTCTTGACAGCAAATTGTGTATGTATCTCGTTTCGGCCAGCTAAGGACCACGAATGACGAGTGCCAGTAAGGCTCAGTTTTTGTGCGAGTTTACACACTACTAGACGCATCGTGAAGTTTACCGAGATCGGAGGAACAGCGTCTAGATAGGATCCGAGTATTACAACTGCGGTTGTTAGCCGCAGAGGATGAACTTTTCATACATCACAGCTATTTAAACTGAGACATGGAAATGAAAAGCTACAAATTTTATCTTGCCCCATCTGGGAATTAAACCCGGGATGACTTGGTGACGAGCGATCACGCTGACACCGTAGCCACGGAGGGGACTGACAGCAAATTATTAATTAATTAATTTCCGGTCTAACTGATTTGATGTTGCTACAGGGTTTGTACACAGTAAATGCAACACATTTACTTTGTCACTGTCCATAAGTGTACCTTACGTTATGTTGGCAGAATTTTTGGAATTTTTTAAGACTGAAATCTATTGCCACATCGGCCATCAATTCAATGCACTTGCTCTTGTGTCGCTATTCTGTATTTTTCTGCGTCGAGCGTATTGCCTTATGTCGTAGTTTGTTGTGTTATTAACTTGTTTTCTTTTACAAGAAATAGTCGCTTTTGTGAGTACCATTAATGTTTATTCGGATATTACTTAAATTCGTAGAAGTCGGAAATGCGTGTTATGCAGCTATATATTGCATTATTTCCAGTAAAGTTACCTGATAGTTTTTATTATCTCTCGTCAATAAACAATCACATATCAGTAAACAGGAGAAATCCCTTCCGCATTGTTGGAACATTGGAAATGCGTCTGCTGCTATACTCAAGTTATCGAGGGTTTGGACACAAAAAATAACAAAGATGGCGGACTCAAGTGGTGTTTCAGGGCAGCCACCACCAATATTTTAGAACAAAAACCCCGACACTCGTTAAGACTTGGACTGCCTCAGATTGTCGTTTGATATTAAAATCATCTTTCGGTAGCACTTACACGCACCTTACGAGTGTACCAACGCTATGGAAACAAGAAAGAGACTACAGTAAAATGAATTTTGTTGGAAGTAAATTAAAAGATTAGGATTTCATCGATAATTTAAACGTTGTATTTTATATAGATAGGAATGTTCATTTTGCGTTACTCTACAAGGAATGAAAAAAAAGTATTTCAACGACAGGCTGTTCTAGAGGTATTTTGTCAAGTTTGGTGGTAATGAATACAACGTATGAGATGAAAAGATCACTAATAACAGCAGTGCAAGTAAAAGAGTGAACCTACGTAGGTCTCGTCTCTCACATTCAATTTGCATAAGTGCGCTTCTTTGTGTTGTTGGTGGAGTCTTTGTTTCGGACGGTGCGAGGTAGCGGCGACGTGATTGGATGGGTGGGATCATGAGTCGGGGTGTGGTGGTGGGGGGGAAAGTTGGGTGGAGCAGGCGCAAGAGACAAAGTTCAGGCGTCACGTGAATTTTATTTCAAGCAATGAGATAACCTGGAGTTTTGTGGTTCTCCAAGACGAAGCTCTCGAATTCGGTAGAGAAATGGGCCAACAATCGGACGGAAATACGGAAGATGGGGGTTAAAATAAAAGTGTGAAGAACGAGTTTATCTTCGCAGGATTTTAATATCGTTTCGTACTTATCTTCATGTCGCACGACACATCAATGTTTAAGGAAGAATTTTATTGCAGAAACGAAGAGATGATTCAAAGGTAGGAAACTGAAATGGTCGAGAATATTGAGGATGTGAGGGTAGATATAATCCGTTCGAGCCCCAAAGAAGGAAGGATAATTTGTGATACGGTGAAAAGAATGAAATTCATCATTTTATTACAAAGAAATCCAGGGACTGGTAAAAATGACTGAAATTTAACGTCTAATTTGAAAAATTAAATAATTTCTACCACATTATTCCATTATACCTCGAACAAATCAGAGCGTTTTATGTTTTTGATGAATTTAATTTTTGTAACTGATGTAACATATTTAACGTATTATGGGACTTAAGGTTCACATTCCGATTTCCAAAAGTATTTTATATTTTATCTCTTTCTCACATATTTACGTTCATTTTCCGACATGATTAAGTGTAAAAGGTAAATATTTTTGAATTATATTGTTGGGAGATTACAATACAAAACAAAAGAATGGAAGCTATAACATCTGCAATGTTACGAGACTCGTCTTACGTGAAGAGGTTAATCTAACCGACGTAAAACTGATGAATCGGTTAACTTATTCCGTTACGGTTTTCAATACGAATGATAAAAATCGTTTACACAGTAAATATGTCGTTAAAACGCAGTGCCGTAACTAACACCCTGTACACTCTGCCATTGCTAGGGAGTCCCCGCTCTCATGGGGCCCCCTTCCCCTGGAAGTGTAACAGGGATAGCCTTCTTCATAGTTTTTAACAGTTTGTGAAGAAAAAATTAGGTTTCAAACTAAATAATTTTGATTATTGAAAAAAATATTTTAATCAACATTATTTACGTAATCGAGTCATAATTAATCAACGAACTCTTTTCAAGACCTCTGTTTTTCCTAATTGGTCATTTTACGCTATCGGTCAGTTTTTCGAATTTGTGTGCAGTTGCAACTGTAGAACTGTCATTTTCGAAACTGAAACTCGTCAAAAATTACTTGAGAAATTCCATGAATCAAAACAGATTAAGTGGTTTAAGTGTGTTATCCATCGAGTATGACGTCACAAATGATGTAAGAAGCAGATTAGATCAGTTAGTTAAAATATTTTATAAAACGTCAGTCAGTTAAAACGACGTTGCAATACAATATAAATGTGTCATTGGATTTTTTACAATTACCACATTAAAAATATGTGGTAAATCTTTTACACTGTATTTTACTTAAAAATTCATAAAATATTTTTCTAAATTTAGCTATGTTGAAACACTGACACTACGGTCCCTGAGCTACATTTCAAGCCCGAGGGGCGCGACTGGGGTAGTTACGCCACTGTGAAAACAATTAGAGATTTATGGGGGATCGTTTTCCTGCTCGGTCGTTTTAGGGTGAAATATAGGCCCCTTCTTTTCTTTCTGTGTACTGAGACGTGTTAAAGCTAAGTGCTTCTCGAAAAGAGTTGACCGTTCTCCTCAATTTTTCTTTCCACGTTTCTTTTTTGTTATGAGTATGCACTTCATGTGTTTTAGTATTATTTCATTTTGCTGTTTACAGTTTTTTTTTACATTGTTTATCGATATTTTTATTGTTGTAATATCACCAGTGAACCGTTTTGAAGCGGTAAGACCATTTGTGCACCTTTATGGTGGTTCTTAAAAAATGTCTCGAAATTTTAAAGCTTGGTAGCGATACTCGAAATGTATTTCTTAATTCTGAATTTTCTATGATAGTGTTATTTATAGAAATAAAACAAAACGGGAGGGTGCCCCGTCCACACTTTTACGAACGCCTTATATTTTGTAAGAGCACCTACAGCTATGATGTGGTCTGCGGTAGAGTGTCTCTTGATATTATTACCTTCTGTCCTTCCATTCATCGTCCATTCATCCATCACCATTCACTCACGTCTTCATATCCCCTTACGACGGGAAGATAGATTCTGGGATTGCGATATACACGGACAAGAATGCATGGCAGAATTTATAATTATAATAACAGAGATTGATATGGCGAATATTTGTTACTAGAGGAAATCAGTTGAAACTGAAAAAAAAATTAGAGTTTTTGAAGAATTTGCAACCGAAATTGGAATAATTCGAGATGCGACGTGAAAGAAATATGTTAAGAATTAGACTTCTTTTAAATACTGGGTGATCTGTGTATTTGTTTCAGATCGAAATAAATAAATAAATCCCCTTAGGTTTTAAGTGATCTCTTGAAGTAAAACATTACAGTAGTGCAGTTTCACCCACATAAAGTCTTAACAATATATCTATAACACTATAACAAGAAGATATTTGAATTTTTGTAGGAGACGAACGTGAAACTTTACGTAAACGTTAGGATGACGAAATTGTTGTAGAAATCTTATTGATAACATCCCTTTCTACGTGCAACGTATCTTACAAAGAACAATTTATAAAAGAATCTTAGTTGAAAGTGAGTGATACATTCGACGGACAAATAAAAGTCCCTTTGCAGACAATATTTTGCCTTATTTTACTCTTTTGAAGACATTTTAATTTCATGGCAATTTATTACAGAAGATTTGAAAATTCTAAGAGATTGGTGCGTAATGAATAAAATGCAAGTAAATATCTCTAAAACTAAATTTATTAACTTCAGTGGAACAAGTTTCGATTTCCCTTTTGACATAGTTTATCGTAATATAAATTGCAACACAACTCATTCAGAATGTCAACTTATTGAAAAAGTAAAGACTTTTAAATACTTTGGTGTAGAATAAAGATGAGAATTTAACTTAAAAAAAACAACACATAATGATGTTACACAATAAAATGAAGTCCAAGGAAGTTCTACTATTTAAAGAAGTTTTATAATGAGGCAACTATGCGGACTCTTTATTTCACGCAGATAGACTCAAGAGTACAATACGTAATACGTAATACGCTGGGGTGTGACTTTTAAGATTTATATAAACAAACTAAGAACCACCGAAAATAATATATTTAAAATAATTGCCCATAAACAAAAAAGAAACAGTTTATTCCCGATATATAGTCAATTAAAAATCCTACGAATTCAGCATGTTTTTGTATTTATAGTTTTATATTAAAAGTGGCAATACAGGTACTACAGAAATTTATCAGAACACTAGAAGTGGTCCCAATAGAAAGTGCATGCTTCCAAGAGTAACAAAAAACATTTTCAAACAATGTTTTAATTTACACTACAATGACTATTTACACTACCTGATTTAACCTTTTTAAATTTTTTCTTTAGTCAACGATTTTGAATATTTCTTGAGCATGAATAGGGAATTTAATATATATAAGTTGGTAATTTATACTGAAAAATAAAATAAAAAATGATTTTTTTGTTATTTTTTGCTTTGGTTTGTTTTATTGTCTACAAATTGTAACCTTGTCTTAAAAAATTACATCTCAGTTGTATATTATTATTATTATTATTATTATTGTTNGTCAAACGCTACAGAGAGCAATTTGATTGTATTGACGGGACAAGATTACTTTGATTTTCGTTTATTTTGGTATAAATTTCTTACCGACCACCACTACCGGTAATTGTGGTCAACTATCCCTAAGATTATTATTTATTATGTATTTTGTAATAATGTGAATGGAATTAATCATTCTTATCAATATCATCATTTAGTTCAAATTATCCTATGGGCACTTCACTTGACCCATATGTAAGTTTTAATGTCTTGTAAAATAATTGTCAGTCGTGGATGAACGCATCTACACGTTAATCTGTTCTCTCTGAATCGAGTGCGTGGAAGAAATATTACCTTGTGTCTTTAGTTTGTTGTACAAATAAAAGACTCGTATTTTTTATAGCATTGCCGCTTTTGTGACTACTCTTATCGGGAGGCACCTGTGAAAATTGATGAAATTTATTGAAAAAATCAGTTTTTGCTTTTCATCACTATAATAAATACAATTACCGGAGTCGATTCGTCTGTGACGCATTTAAATGCCCAAATGTCCAAATGCGTGCAGTGTGCCTGCCACACCCCTTTTTTCACATTATGTGTTTTTTTTTCCTAAATAAGAATAGAATAATATTTCAATTTTTGGGCGTTTTTGAATGAAATTTATAGTGTCTCTAAAGAACATTTGAGCGATTAAAATCGGTGTTCGAAACCTAATTTATTGCCACAGTGATCTCGTTCCTCTGTGCAGCGTTTTTATTTTAGCTTACGTAATATAGTGTTCTTGTAATCGCTTCTTTTGCGTATTTAGCTTATTTCTCTGTTATATTTAGTGCCCTTCATTTTTATTTCGCTATTTTCAGTTTTCCATTAGTTTTTATTCAGTTTCTTCCACTATAAGTGTAAATTATTAGAAAATGAAAACGTTTTAGGTTAGGTCATAGTTTTTCAAGTTGTTTTGGCAGGGTACTTGTTTTCTTATCATCTTTATTTTACACAATTCAGAGACCAATTTAAATATGAATTGAGTGAAGCCTAACAAATCTGGAAGAAAAAGACTCAGAAAAAATCTTAAGCTGGCAAGAAAAATATTAAAAAGAAATTTATTTCTGCTGAACAAGACGAACAGTTGTGGCGTACAACATGGCTGAAGAAGAACTTCGTTTATCCGCAAATTAGAGATTTTGCTGTTAACTAGAATATTTGAAACATCCCTTGTGGTCATAATTTTTAAAATATGATCTTGAAACTTTTACAGTAGTTTGATAGATATATAAGGAATAATATTTACTTGTAAAGAGTACTCAGGCTAATTTTGTTTCTTCTGCGATAGGTAATAAAAAAATTCTTCATTATTGTTAGTCAAAAAGGTTAATAATTTTTTTTCATAATCGCACGTTGATATTAAAATTAATGTAAGTAACTTCTTTTCCTAAAGGTCTAACGAAGATGTGGTTACAAAATGAAAGTGATCTGCAGTTTTTTGTGACACAAGGAACATTATTTAACGGACATTGCAAAATAACACAACAAAATTTATTTAAAAAATCTATTTTACATAGTAACACAAAATAAATTTGAGGAAATTGTTACCTTCAATTGATTTGTTATGTGTAAAATTTTGATATTAAAAAGAAAGAAACTGTGGGAAATTCAATTTTCACAGGTGCCTCCCCTTAATATTTATTCGGATATTATATTTATTCTATTTTTTCGTAGAAATTGGTAATTTGTGTTAGTCAACTATATTTCGTTCTTTTCTGTTAAGTTACATGATTTTGAGTATACGAGAAGAAGATAATCTTTGAATAATATCTGTATGATCGCGGTAACTGAAAAATTACCATTCAACTGTGCGGACGGCTCTAACAAAGCAACGATACCGCACTACTGAAATAAACAGCTTCGAGGGAAATTCATTCACTTGATTTTTGAAATATTATTACCAGGTGAAAGCAATACTTAAACTGCTCCCAATATTACAATTCCATTGATATCGCGTTTCCAAGACGCCTTTGACCTCTTCTATTGTTCATTCTCATGCTTCAGTCGTTTCTCCTTTAAGCGAATGCAAAGAAAGGATTCAAGAAGATTGGTGGAGACCCTTTCTGTCACATTGCTTGGTCCTTCGATTCCGTTTATGACCCTGTACCTTAACTGTATCGGTTTTCGGAGATACTTTATCGGAATTGGGTTTTCGGCTTCCGTCGATACTGGATGTATATTTTCCTTCATTGCTTAGCGATTCTATGGAAAGTATTCAGACATATTCTTGTGTGATGGTTTTTATATTTATTTGAATTAACAGTCTAAAATCCTAGTGCAATAAAGAGTGAATGAAATTGTATTGTTATTAGATTATATTTTTTCGTATTAAAACTATTAAAACAGTTAGAATACCATATAGATGTTGAAACATATTGAATTTAGTATGTTATATTTCCTATTTAATGGACGAGTTGGTTAGGACGTGATTTAAGGGACTTCTACAGTAAACCAGCAATGGTCATAAATATCAAGGGATTAAAATTGATCTGCTACATTCATGATCCAATCAAAGATGTTTTTCTTACAGTGATTCGTACGAGGGTTATTTTAATAAATAAATAAATAAATTTGTCAAAAACTCAGTTACAAACTGCAGGCGGATTTAGTACTCCAGCACACTCCTAACAATATAAATAGTTTGATACGTGTTTTAATATTAACAGTATACCTACAAATTTGTATTTAATGAAACACAAATAAGTTATTTCACACGGATATTATAAAACTACAGATTTTTCGGAAATTTTTTTTTTATAAATCGTATCCATTAAAATAACACTAACTTCGAGTTTATTGTTTCGATAGATGCCGCTCCAAAGCAAAAGATCATTACAAAAAAAATTCCTCTACCCGAAGAAAAACCGGAGAAAAACCAGGGCCGGGATGGATTTGGGAAAGCCGACAGCGCGGGTTTAGTGGTAGCGTATTGACTCCATTATACCACTGAGATCGTGGGTTTGATCTCCAACTAAGTGGAGTTTTTACCTTGGGATTCCACCACCTGCCCCAGACAAATGCTGATTCGGTACCTCAAGATTTTCTGACTATCCAACATCATTACTTTTTTTTGTGGGGCTTTATGGCTCATGTCGACATCAAAGGTCATTGGAGCCCTTAAAACTTGTACAGGTAGGGAAAATGCAGTTACGCACTAGGGAGAGCCAACATGACTCTCCCCGCGTGTGGGACTCGTCGAATGATTCAACCCTACCCACTAAAAACCCTCCTGATCTACAACATACCAAAACATATCTCACAACATACATCAAATGGAGGGGGGCTACAATGAGGGGGGCACATAACATGAGGGGTAGGACAAAAAATGACAGGAATGAGGAAAATGAAAGATACCCTAGCCTTAATAGCGTCGGGATCGAAAAGAACAAGAGGTGACCAAGGGAGGTCAGGAAAGAGAAAGGAAGGAGCATTGCACAAGTAAGTGGAAGTAATGCCAGACTCAGCTCGGGGCCTCGTGTTCGCCGAACACGTACTTACTAGATGTAAGTCCCCTGGGGGGATCATTACTTCCGAAGACAATGATGGAAGAGTAAATAATAGATCTAACCAAATCACTACAAACAATTTTATGTGTGTGTATTAAGATCTTTGAAATATCTCATGAAATTAAACATTTTATAAGACAACTGTAAATAGACTCTAAATACTCGTAAATTTAGCTGAGAATTCAAAATATATATTTTGTGTCAATGAGGTGTTGAAAGAGTTTTCATATATTACAGAGGAAAACATTGTTATTTACTGCCATAAATAATTTAGAAAGACACACAATGTTTTCCTCCATAATATTATGAGATTCCAATGGAGACGAAGGATAAACTTATATAGTTGCAGTTAATGAGTTAATGTGACATAGTTGACGTCATTAAACTTTCCTTTACTCTTTTGTCAGATTTAGAAATAAATTGATTATCGCCTAACGACCATGGAGATTAAAGGCGTCACCTTGCAGAAATTTACGACCATCCTTAGTGCTATGTTTCTAAATAACTAAGTGTTATCTAGGAATCGATGAAACTTTGTGAAAAATGACAAGTCATCCAATACACAAAAGAGAAAAACTTCTAGTGACATAATAGGTATTCCATGGGAACATAGGAATTGACACCTAGAAACATGTTTATTAAAATAATTTTTCAGTCCACACTGTGAAAACCATTTGAAAAATCTGTATGGATAGCACCATCCTGATGGCCAGATTCTGCGACTTTCTTTAATGTTAAACATAGTGTCAGGACTTTGGAGGTGTGAGATGTGAAATCATGTTGATGTTCTGTGAACCCATCATTAAACCGTGAACAAAATTTGACTTACTATTGATTTTCGAGTTTGGTACTTCCATTCAGACCAACAATAAGTTTAATAAGCCAAACAAGGAATAATTTTAGTGTATCTCCTTGTGTTTTTATTGTTTCAAAATATTCTTTATTCATTTCGTTATATGGTAACAAAAATTTCTTATTCACATGAAGTCTTACATATTTTTAACAATAGAATATGTCTAGCAATAAAAATAATTTACAAGAGTGAATAATAATAAATTTATTGTCAAAAAAAAGTACAAACTACGTATGACCACGTGGAGGACAATAAACTAATTTACTCTCCGGAAGCAAGCAAGGGACCATCCCATCAATTCCGATCAAGGGCCCTAAGGCAGAAGCGGATTCAAAAATTTCAGCAAAAGTTCCTAGATAAGATAAAAAGTTAGCTGCGAGTTATAATACATATATAATGTCAATATGTTTGTAATTTAACGCAAATATGTTTGTAAATTTACATGTACAAGTTATTATCGAACTATAGATTATTCTGAGTTATATATAATTAATTTCATTGATAATATAGATAGTCATGTCCATCAGAAAAAAAGAAGATATTTGGGTGTAAGAACATTCAGAAAGAATAGTTTTTTGATATCATCCTCATTTTGAGCACTCACATGAAGGTGCGGTAGAATATTCGATTTTCCAGTTCCCCTTTACAAGATTTTATCTTAATAGCTTCACATGGTAATGATTTCCGTCCCATCCTTTCGTAGAATCTGCGCCATCCATTAACGTAATGGATTCCTTCTCTACTGATTGTGTGGTCCCAAGGCTCCCGCAGATGAGGAAACCGCTGTCAAGGGATAAGACGTTATCTTAAGGGCCTGAACACGTGGGCCTATCTCCATAGCGACGAAATAAAAGCTCCTTGGGGTTCAGCATAACAAGAGGTCATAACAATATTACAGCGCTCCGTCTGAGTCGTGAGGGGAATATATAAAGATCTGGACGAATCGAACGTATCATTATTTCTTTTATATATCGTTCTAACAAGAAAAAGCATGGCGATCCTCGAAAACGGACAAGAAACTTAAATCAATAGTTACTGGACATTCAAAACTTTTAAAACAATTCACAAATATATCATGAAAGTAATTTCTTTTTGCATTGTTAAAGATGCAAAAAAGAAATTACATTACAATTACACAAAAGGTCTGGATTCCTTTAGCTCATTTTGCCTGACATTCTTATGTAATATTCTAAATTGATATGTTAGTTTTCATATTTCTCTACTGTTGCGATACTAAATTTTAACTTTTGTTAACTTCAAAAATTTATCACTACCAAGAAACCCTACAAAAGTACACTCTATTTTCAGTATTGTACGCTCATGTGTACATTTAGGAATTATTTCAAACTTCAGACGGAAAGAACATATACATTACAGAGAAATGAACAAAGCCCAGATTTAAAACTCTGAATTCTTTGGTTTCACTTTAAGGTTGTGCACATGAATGCAATATTTTTCACCACCTTTATATATTTTTGATTCTACAATTTGATCACTTAGATTATGAGTTCGGTGGATTGTCCGCCTCACTTAACGGAATTGAAAAATCAGTGAGCTTCATAGTCGAAAGTGATCAGAGTGAAGATTTATATCATCTGATTAGCAGCACATTTCAAGTGCATTTCCGCTCATGTATTTCATCTAAATTAACCATACTTTAAATTTTAGTTGCAATATTCTTCAAGAAGTGTCCTTAGAAATTTCAAATACTTTCATCTATTATTTTTTCCGATTTCAACGTAACAGACGTTCCACTTTTACTGGTATAGATTTTTTTAGAAAACGCCATGGATAAAATATTTGATCATGTTTCGTCAAAAATAATTTTTCCTTCTCTCAACTTCGTGCAACGAGAGATTTAATTTCACTCTCATTAACTTTGTTGTATTTCAATGATGAATAAAGTTTTCCTATTTGATCTAATTTCATACTTTTTGAACTGGAAAACGACTTCATTCCAGAAAAGAAAGAAGGAAGTCTCACTACTTTAAGCTAAATACAATTCCTTAACGCAAAAAGTTATCTGCTCTGTTCATATTTAAAAAATTGTCATTATAACAATATACAAGAATTAGGATGTATTAAAAAAATTGTAAATTGTTAATTACACGATTTAAATTGAGACAATATACAGTACTGGAATTATAAATTTGCCTTCGAAAATTTTCTAAATCCCGCGTTCTTAGCAGTTTGGATTTGTTAGGTTTGCAACGCCACTCCCCGTCGCAGGGGAAGGTCGTCTCGTTTCAAACATAACAAATTCAAACTGCTAAGAACGCGGGACTTAGAAAATTATTCGAAGGCAAATTTATAATTCCAGTACTGTACATTAAGGATGATCTTTACTATGATTACTATGATTCTCTAGTTTTGCCACAAATTTTGTTGAATATTTTTCTTAATTTTCCAAAAAGCCAAGGAAAATTTCGAACTTTTCTTCTCTATATTATATTTTTAACATGTGTGATAGTGTTCTTATTAGTCCATTAGAAATTGGATGGGATAATATTTTCCGTCTCATCAGATATTTTATCCATCAGATATTTCATACAATTTCAAGATTGTTTTATTGAAATACTAGCCACACAGTGCTCACATTTTATTGGATGAATTTGTGTATAATGATTTGTTCTTTCATTTCCGTTAGAAATCAGGATTGACATGAGACCGATCATGCCACCTTAAATTGGGATGTGTCGTAGAGATTCAAATGTTATAAATTCTAAATGTTTTAAATGTATTGTCAAAAAGGCGGTACAATCTGTGTATGACCACGTGGAGGACAATGAACTAATTTTATCCCGAAGCAAGCAAGGGACCATCCCATCAATTCCGATCAAGGGCTCTAGGGCAGAGGCGGATTTAACATTTCAACACACTCCTAGATAAGATAAAAATGTTAGCCGCGTGTTTTAATATTAATAGAACAACAACAAATTTGTAATTTAATTAAAAAAATAATTTACGAATTATTATCGAACTATTGATTATTCGGAAAATAGTCTTTATAAATCGTAGCAATTAAAATAACACTAATTTCGTTGTTTTATTGTGTTAATAGACGCCGCCCCAAGACAGGAACCTAACGAGTCGGTATTAAAAAATCCGCCTCTACCCGAAGGAATACCGGAGAAAAAACCCGGGCCAGGATGGGGCTACAGTACGCAACCGTGTCAAGGTCGAGTACATATAAAACTAAACTAATATGAATTATAAGACAATATATTTCAAATGGTTTTGAAATTATCAGTTATTTTGAAAATACTACAGCAATAAATGCTTTTACATTGTAGAAGCAGTGGTGTAGAAGGTAGCTGTTAACCGCCGAATTGAAGATATTCAACTTTATAATATATTTTATATTTTTGGGGTGGGAATTATATAGAATGATTTCCGAATAATACAATCCTTTTTCGCTCAGAGTTGCTGACACACAAGAACAATGAATATTATTCCTGTGGGAACCATTGTGTTCCTGAACATAAGTACTTTGCATGAAACAAGTGTGTCACTTCAGTTAATCGGACTTAACGAACACGACTGTTTCTGCGGTTCAAGTCTCAAAACGCTCTTGCAATTTCTCTGCACTTACTGTTCTGGAATATTCCACTCGTTCTGTGAATCCCCTCAGTGACCGGCGTCGAGGTCGTCATCGCGTGTAACGAGTTGCATCGCACGAATCGTAACACGGCGCTCTGGCGTCAGCGACAAGAACTAGCAGTCGTTCGATGAAATTGCGAGAATATGTACATCAACGGTGGAACAATCCAGTAAAGTAATTTCTGTATTTTCTTCCGTAAATGTATAGACAAACTACATGGAGAACCATAAGCTAATTAGCTTATGGGTTCAAAAAATCGTGAACTTAACCGTGCGCTTAAGTAGTAATTAATTGAGTACGCATTATAATAAAGTATACAAATACAGTATGAAAGTTTATGAATTCACATTATTATTTTAGTGGACAGACACACGCAAAATAAATTGCTTTGTTTCAGAAACTAAACCTATGTATTCTTATATATTTCGATGCACTGCATCCGAATCTATAAGGACACATAGGTCTAGTGTTTGTTTGAGAGCGATTTTTGTTTGTTTCTTTTTATTGAGGTATTTTTCGCGACTAAATATTAATGGACGAGGATAGAACAATTCTGGCCCAGGATTCAGATTCAGCGTATCAAAATACATGATTTCATAGATTTAGTGTTCGGAACAGGCCTATTTTGTTGTTGTATGTTTTCCCTCAAAAACATGCTTTCTTCAAATTCGCACATTCGAATTGAAACTACACATATTTTCTACCTGATGATACGTATTATCATATTATATATATATATTTGCAATCTCATACTCATTGATTATTTTATGCTATTGACGCTGAGTAATCATAATATTGAAATACGCAATAGAAATGAAAAATTTCAGTCAGAATTTCTAGCATTGACGCTGTGCTGTGCACCGAAGCACGTAATTTCCTTATTGCTGCATATGATGATGATTTTACTCACAATGCACGATTAAATCGTGTATCCGTTTATATCCAATCTGTGACAGGAGGAGTTGACAGCATTAGCCAAACCTCAAACTCCTCTCCTGTCACTCTTCTCCAATGTTAGTTGATGTCACGCACGAGATTTTCAGCCGTCCACATAAATCCCACGAATCCAGGAGACGCGGAGCGAATCATCATCAGATTCGGATGTTGAATCATTTCAAAGCAGCTATCAATACAACGGAAATTAAGATTTTCAAACCATATATATANCGATTAGTGCGTAACATACTTTCCGCCAATTACCTTCCCATTTAATTTGTTAATAAAAATATTGTAAAGAGATTGTTTTACCTTCAAAACAGGCAACAACTAACGTAACCTCCGCTTCTTAATATGATTTATGCAGTATTTCATAAATCCTTGTTCATAGATTACTGAAGTCCGAGAATATGAAATTGATTTCAACATTAAAAAATGTAAGGAATAATTTGATAACGAAAGGGAAAGATAAGAGAGATCACAACGTAGTATACAAAATCAAATGTAAAAGATTGTAATGCTAGCTACGTAGATAAAACAATAAGGGGGTTAAAAGCTAGAATACAGGAGCACAAAATAAATTTAAAATCAGTAGAACAAACTGTAGTTACCTCACATTGCATTAATAATGATCACTTGATGGATTGGGAAAGTACATTAATTTTGGACAAAGAAGTTAATTATTATAAACGTATATCAGAAATGATATTTATATAAAAAAATCACACGGGAGTTTAAATCTACACACAGACACTGAAAAATTATCTGGTTTATACAATATGATGTTATAACATGTATGGGTTTCTGCTTTTTTGTAAACATTATTTGTGTTTATATTCTATTTATATCATGTTCATTTGTCCAGTTATGTTTATTGTTATAATTAGTTATTACTTGTTCACCTGACGACGGCGTAAATCCACGTTGCGAGCTCTTCACAAAAAATAAAAATATTATTTGTCCATAAAAATGTCGTAGTTTTTTTAAATTATTTATTTAATTAGATAAAACATAATGGACGTTAATATTAGTAGAATTATGACATAATTAAAGTGTTACTTGTCAGAGTTGTTGACCGAGATTTATTAATTTTTATAGTAAAATAGCAGTTGTTAACTGAATGTGACCACTTAAAGGAGAATAAAAATAATTGAGTGTCCGGAACGAAGCAAGGGACCATCCCAGCAATTCCATTGAAGGCCCTAATCGCAATGGGGGATGTAATATATTATCATCTCTAGGTAAATTTTTGGCACGCATTCTTCGCGAAGAGAAAGAAAATAATTAACTGCTATTTATAATATATTCGTTACATAAACATTATATTTTCAATATATTAAAAGGGAACACTTATTTACCGAATATGTACAGTCATTAAATCCGTACATTATTCCGAAAATATTGCTAATATCTGTAACTATTGCCCCAAAATACTGCCACCCATGTGCCTGATCTTAATTGACCTGTACATAAATAAAATCAGGATAGGACACTTTGTCCACGTTACAAGGTAAATAATAGAATTAAGTAAGCCATTGACGTTTAAACAAAGCTTTTCTCACGTAATGAAAGACTTACGTTGAACAGGTTTGCAAAGATTTGTGGAATATAGCGAGAAACGAGTTTCGCTATATCATTTGGGGAGTGAATGATACAATGAATATATTGAATGGTTGAAAAGACGTGACTTTATATTCGAGTAATTGAATGGTTATCTACTTAAAAGCTTAAATTGATTTTAAAGAATGAGAGATTAGTAAGAATGTCACAAATAAAGAACATAAGAAATACTTCGGCAATAAAGATATAAAAAATTATGAATTGTTTGACTGAAGACTGACTGATATATTAAATTCCACCTCAAGGCTAGTTCTCTCGCTTACCACGGAAATACCGTGGGTTCGATTCTCGGCTAGAAAGTACGTTTTCGCTTTAATATTTTAGTCCACGTAGCTGATACGATTGAAAAGTGAACCATATGCTGATTACCAAGACAATTGCAATATTTGGATATGGCAACCTAGATTATATCTCCACACCGTTCCCCCTAATGTGCTTCACCGTGTGTCTAGTGAGTAGAATTGGGCCTCACTAGCGCTTGTTATCGTGGTCCGTAGTTGCCCGAAACGAATACATATAAAATGATATAAATTCACTTTGCAGTTTCATTAGCTATTGCGAATACTATAATATTATATTTATTTTACCACGACAAGAGAAAATATAATTTACAAATGTACATCAATACAAAAAAAAAGAAGGGGGTGTTCTAATGACCTCGATGTTGACGAGCCCCAAAGCCCCACAAAAAAAAGAGTATTGCCATGGTAAAATTAGGTTCCCTTTCTCTCTTCTGTATTATTTACATAAACTTAAGAAACAAAATAAATACAACTTATTATTGATAAGTACAATTAATATACAAACAAGAGTCATTTTATCATAAATAAATTCAAATCAACAGTTGATGATATTTCGCGCTAACTGGGTTTTCCGTCACTGAGCGTGCTTTTAATGAAATGATTACAGGCTAGCTCTCCATGGTCACTCCAGGGTCATTTGTGTGCACAGCGCCCTCTGGAGACCGTTGGGCGTAGCACTGTTACATCTGCATGCGATGATGCTGATGAGCTGCTCCTGTTTATACGCCACGCGCTGACATCACTGTGGTATCTGCGTGACGTCACTCGGCGCGAAACGGTCTATTTTACGAGGCGCGGTGGACGGTGGATAGTTTCACATCTATCCACCGTGCAGATCTTCCTGAAAGCGGCAATGGCGTCGAGAACGGATAGTTCGCGAAATCACCGCACTTAGCGCGTCGATCAATGTGAGCCCAGAGGAAGTCTAGAGCAGGGTTCGGCAACCTATGACCCGTGGGTCACCGAGTGACCCATTTGATAATTTCAAGTGACCCACTTTAGTTCCGAAAATAAAGTATAATATATAAAAATAAATTATGAAACATAAACATGAAACAAACATTTTGAGAATAAAAAAATTGAAAATAGATACTAAGAACAACATTTTAGCTCGATTACCATGGATCTTATACACATAAGTGTTTATGTATATAAGATACATGTCGATTACAAAGTTGCAGTAATGATAGTAGGCGGAATACAGCGACATTGTCCGAACAAATTTTACCATTATTGGACGCGCGTGTCGTTCTCTCAGTTGTGTGTCAGTCATAGTTATAGCACATGTTCAGTAGCACAAGAATAGTGACGCAATTATAGTTACGCAGCTAAATAATTATTACCTAGTGAAATAAATATTATTATTTTTAAAAAAAATTAACAAGAACAAACAAAAAGCAAACAAGAGATTATTTCAAGACGTGTGGACAGAAAAGTATGGGTGTATCGAAAATGGTGACAAATTGATAAGTACTTTATGTACAGATATAATTACCGCCAGGACTTACAATATTGAGCGACACTTTTCTTCAAAACATAAAGATGTGAGTGAAATGGCAAATGAAGATAAATCTGAATACATTGCTAAACGTGTATTAAATTTTGGAAAACAAAATAAATTCTTAGAGAGTTTTGTTACCAGCAACAATCACGCTACATCTGCCAGCTTTGTTGCAGTTCTTAGCATTGGTACCAACGGAAAACCATTTACAGACGGCGAGTTTTTGAAATACGCATTCATAAATTGTTCCGAGCACTTATTTAATGACTTCGCAAATAAAAAACAAATAATTGTCAGCTAGAACAGTCCAGCGTAGCGTTGAAGATATGGCCAAAAATATTGATGAACAGGTCAAAAATTATTTGTTATCTTTTGACATAATTAGCATTGCAATTGATGAAAGTACCGATATAAATAGTATTGGTAGGCTTGCAATAATTATTAGATTTGCTTCAATAAATAGCTCGAATGTCAATGAAGAACTATGCGTTCTTGCTTCAATGAATGACACGACCAAAGGCGCTGATATTTTTCGTCAAGTACAAGAGTTTACAAATGTCAAAAATGGGCAAGTATTGGATTTAAAAAGTAAATTGTTTTCCATAACAACTGATGGTGTTCCAAATATGAGAGGAAAAACTGTTGGATTTGTAAAACTAATGGAAAATGAACTTGGCCGCTCACTTTTATCGTTTCATTGTATCATACACGAAGAAAATTTATTTGCAAAGGCGTCTACGCAACAACTTAAGGATGTGATGGAAAAGGTTGTTAAGATCGTAAACATGATAATAACGCGATCAGCATTAATACACAGGCGCTTTAAAGCTTTTTTGGAGGAAATTGAATCGAAATATGGAGTTTTGTTGTTACATTCTGAAATACGATGGTTAAGTCGAGGCAAAGTTCTTAATAGATTTGTAGAGTGTTTTGATGATATACAAAAGTATTTCTTCACAAAAACGGTGAAAATGATCTCGAACTCAATGATAAACAATGGTTTTTAAGACTTTTGTTCTTAACAGACATAAATGAACCATTATAATGATTTCAACGCACGACTCCAAGGAAATAACCGCACAATTTTAAAAATGTACGAGGAATGGAAGAGTTTTACTTCAAAATTGATATTGTTTGAAACTGACATAAAAACTAAAAAATTTCATTTCTTTCGTTTGTTAAAAAGGGAACATGAAAAAGAAAATATGTATGAAAGCAATCTAAATATGTTCGAAAGTTGGATTTTCGTCATTAAAAGTGAATATGAAAGTCGGTTTCAAAGTTTTAAGAAGCATGGAGAAATGTTTACATTTACAATAAAGCCCGAGGAAATAGACGTCACAAGTTCAACATCAGGGGAGCCATTGATATCGAAGAGAACGTTTACAAATAAAGTTCATTCAACTATATTTGTAATTATTTTCTTAATAAAATATATCTTATTATTTACTAAAATACTGTTTTAATACGAAAATATCTCTGACCCAAACGTCTCTTTAATACTCACATTTTGGTTGATTTTGACCCGCGGCCAAAAAAGGTCGCCGACTCCTGGTCTAGAGAGAGAGAGAGAGAGAGAGAGAGAGTGGCCGATCACTCAGAACCACCATTTTTCTGTCAGTCAAATATACACATGAGAACTCTCTTTTGACAAATATTAACCAGTTAGAAGAAATTTTTTTTTTTTTAATATGAAAAAGTATTCCAAAACAATATATTTAGAAATTCATAAGAATTTAACTGTGATGATGTACCTCCTTCAGGGTTTAGTAAAGTTTGTACAGTCACACACATTCTCTCTAGCTACCTACACTTAGATGACTCAGATTCTTAGATTCTAAGTGTTGGTGTATGACTGTATGAACTGTATTAAACCCTGATGAAGGTAACGTTCGTTACCGAAACGTTGGTAAAGTATAAAACAAATAATTGGTCAAACCGCAAGAATTTTTTTCTGATAAGAATTGAATTGCATTCGCTCCAACTTGACGGAAGAAAGGTTGAAACCAGGACACGCATCGGTCACTCTGATGTGATCCTATGAATTAGCAACATTGGATTGGAATATCTGTTACATACAGGGACACGACCAAACTAATCGTTATTTGTTTAAAAATGCGTTTCATATTAAAACACTCAGAATTTGTTACAGAATTGTTATCAGCCCGTTTGTATTAACTTGTCCTGAAATGATTTCATGTTTATAATTTTAGCAAGGATAGTGCTATTTATGTCTATCATCATATGATTATTATTATTATTATTAAATTACAAATTCTACAAAAAGTAACCTCCATTATATGACCTAATTAAATAAATTATAAACATTTACGACCATTTATATACAATAACTCTATTTTACTCATAACCTTTCGCCAAGAGGTTGTGACATCGTCAGGCGTCTCAAAGAAATCTCTTATTACAATAGTCGGAAAAGATTATAATGAGAGTAATGACTGGACTCACGTTTTCAAAAGCCGCCTTGGTAAAAAAAAAAAAACATACTTGTAGATATCACATTTGTTCATCAACCTCTAAACAGAGTATTTTAATTTCGAAAACATTTTAAAACAAATGACTACTCTTTTAGTCGTGGGCTCGCAGTAGTTCGGTATCTTGACACGAAATGTCGAGCACTTCCATCGCTAAGAAACTGTAGACTTGGGCGTAAGTGCTTGTCCAATTTCTCACCCTAGACTTGAAACACGATATTGATGTTGTGTTTCTTTTTTCTTTTTTTTTTTTTGTCCTGATACTCTCGGAAGACTGTCTTTTTACTTTGCTCATGGAAGATTCTGTTAGTATTTTATTTTTAATTGGCTGAACTCGACTGAAACGTTAACTCATTCAGTTTAAAATATACACAAAGACAAATATTCATATTGTTTAAATGGATGAAATTGCTGGTGAACGTTTTCTTAGAGACCACTACCGAAGTACTGTAACTACGGAATACACCCAAACATTGTATCGGCATTGAACGATAAAGAAACATAGGTAGAGAGATAATTAACTAAGGGACGTGATAAATTAGGGACATGATTTGCGTGTTTCCTGAGAGAAAGGACATACATAAACTTAACACAATTAAATTTTAATCTGAAATTTAAAACAAATGGCATATAACTAACAAATAAATCATAAAACAAATGGCATATAACTCAAATATATAATCACTGGCCAGAAAATAATCTTCGTAATGGTGCCTTTGTATGGTAGTGTCATATTTGAGCAAGCGATCCTTTTAAGTTGTGGTTATCTTTCTTATGTGTTCCTACACACAGAAAAGATGAGTGATAACTTTCAGACAGCTGAAAGTGGAGACGAGCCTGGAATAGAACCCGGGATTCCTGCTTTGATCGCAGGGGTGTTGACCACTACACCACTCGTTCGCCTTACAGAACAGTACACCATTTCCAGCTCATCACTTGTAATTTTCACTTTTCTCAAGTCCTCGGGGATTAGGTCTAGGTGGAAATGGTATAGTGTTGATGAAGGCGAACGGGTGGTGTAGTGGTCAACACTCCTGCAATCAAATCAGGAGTCCCGGGTTCTATTCCAGGCTCGTCTCCATTTTCACCTGGCCGAAAGTTATCACACCTTTATGAGTTGTTTTCTTTTAGTTATTAGATATAGCGATGGCATTATTCTGTACCGTGCGACGAAGACCATTACAATAGATCAAATAATTCTATTTTTATTTTCAAACTCAAAACGCTATTTAGTATACTGAAATATTTCATATTCGAACTATCCAAAGATTTAAAAAAAATCAAATGATTAATTCCTACACAAAAATTAACAAAATGTTTTCCAATTTTTGCGGATAGTTTATATCCTATTAAAAAATCCTATTATTTCCTAGATTCAAACTACTATGTTTAAAGGTAAATGTATTATGTATCAGAAAAACAGTGAATATTATCAGAAATTACTTCATTAAATTGAGTTTTGTAATGAAAAATTCTTTTTTTCATTTCAAACATCTTTAAAATTTTGTGGAGAAATTTGGAAACAACTTGCTTAGATTTTCAATATTTAAATCGTTAAATATTTAGACAACCATGGATACAACAGACTCGGAATTGTGACAAGTTATTGGAAATTATTTATTGGATATATTCAAAATGTAATGACACGTTAACTCACCAGTAAAATGACATTTTTTCCCTTTAACAAATATTACTGCGTCTTCAGAACTGCTTTAGTACGCGTCAACAGCAAGGTCATTAGAACCCTCAGAACGATTCGCCTGATGACTACTGTGAAAAGAAAAGGTTAGACTTTTCAGAATAAAACTACAACAAAATTTAAAACTCATAACTCGCTTCCTTTATAAAGACTTTCACAAACGAGCTCATAATGAAGAAATTTTTCCTTTGTGCTGCGACAGTGAACGCTGCTCTTGAATATTCTTGACTCATTCAAGTGATCGCACGTTGAAAAAAATGGAAATATATGGAAATGAGACCATCAGCCCAATGGGATAAATTACAAACTTAATTAAACCTCCAGAAGGATTCTTTTGCGCAGTTTTTGTATGTCTTCGTGCTTCCGGCGATTCGCTGGTGACGTTGCCATGAATGCAAGGATTTAATTCTTTCATTCTTCATAAAGCGCTTAAATGGCGACCGTTTAATTTGAGTGTTTCAATCACCACACTTCGTAACGCAAAAAAATGTTTTATTTTTATTGTGCGTTCTTTACTTTGGTTGGACAGTTCATTGAAACACCATTACAATAATAAATTATAATATATTGTTCTGAATTATTTGAAATAATATTGTGATGGACCTTTTCCCTTCAGGATACACACCATTTAGGAGTAAGGGATGTCCCTCATTTAAATAAGTTCCAATTATGTTCCAAACATGACAGTACATAAAATTTAAAAAACCGATAATACGTTAATTCTACTGAAATCGCGTCATTCTATGAGTCCTACAATTTAAGCGCTCACAATTCAGTAGAAAGTATTAACAGTCTCTTCATGAAATTACAAAATGTTCGAGCGCAAACATTCCACATCTAGTTACTTTTACTGAAAATCTCCGGTATCGACGGACGACATTTCGATGCCTCTGTACTGACACACAGCGCGTCAAGTTCTAGACAACCGCCTCGTTGCCGATCGATCAGATGATCTATGCTACGCAACTGTTGCCATGTGACTCCCGCTATGCGACTCTACAAACGCAACTCCACCATGCGACTGCTGCGTCCCTTAAAATCTTATCAGCTGCTCCCCTCGGTCAGTCGGTGGCTGTGGTGGCGGCGGCGGCGGCACTACGCCACGATAGGTTGGCTCCATTGATGCCAGGCTCGAAATTCCAGATCGCGACATTCGCTGTTGCGGGTTTCTTCCGCCACGTGTTAGGAGCAGCACTCCTCCTAAGTTTTTAATTGTTCCTTTACTGCCAAGAAATTACAGTTAAATTAACAAAAGGTCGCAATCGTACATTTTTTTCTTTTTGAACCTTGAATCAAGTGTCATCTTGAGCACAAATAGGTGCTTCAAATCACAAAAAAAACTTGTAGTGTTGCCATAAACGTAATTTGCAACAGTTTAATGTTATATTAATATCATCATAAAGTGCCAATGTTAATTTTGGTAAATTTAGTGTAAATCATTTTATTGCGTAAAAGATTTTGCAACAACAATTTCGAGGCATTTATTATGAGAGATGAAACAATTAAAAAGGCAGTTTATAAATAAAATGAAATAACCAAAACAATATTCTGATACTTCATTTCAATGTTTTATTGAAATGCGTATACGTTTAACACGCTATTAATGAATCGAGTGTTTTTTTTAATGAATAGTGTAAGGTGTGTATCAAAATAAACTAAATACAAAATTACAACTATTACGATGACTTACGACTTACGGTTTTAGACAATGACGATACATTTTATTCTTCTTGATCGTTCTCAAAAAGTTCGTAAGTTGTAATTAATTTATTTATTTTGACTATATAGCGTGATTAAGAATTCCTATTACACAGTTATAGGTGTTGTAGGGGCGACTCAGAACAGCAATATTTGGTAATAAATCCTTGTCCGGAAATGCGTCGTTGGGAAGATAAACACACTTTGAAATAACGTCAAAGGATACGCTGCAAGTGCATCAACCAACTCGTACTTGCGTCAACTACAACATGTGCTCGAAGAGACGACGACGCGTTTCGTTGCACAAAGTGTCTATCTGCGAACAATGTTCACATACGCACTGTCCAAACGTCCTGGAGTACCTCCGCTCTGAATGACCTCCGCTGCAGCCATTACACGGGCAAGGAGATCTCCTGTGACTCCACAGGGGTCTCGTAAACAATACTCTTCATGTAATCTCACTGGAAAAAGTCCAGAGGTGGTGGTCAACGGCGATCGTGGTGGCCAACGAATCGGTCCACTTGTCTCCGAATGTTTGGTGAAGATGATGACGGACGTCGCGTGAAGAATGGGCTGGCGCGCCATCATGCTGAAACAAATCGTCCAAATGCTGCTTCAGTACGTTTTGCAGGAAGATCAATTAAACGGGGCGGTAGAATACACGGGCCAATCAGATGACCATGGATAATACCAGCCCACTCATTAATACCGAAACGATGTAGAAATCGATGGGTTTCATTTGTGAAATGCGCCTCATCTGTGAAAAGAATGATCAGAGGCAAGTCTGGAACGTCGACACAACGGTGTAGGAACCACGCGCAGTAATCGGCACGAGGCGCTAAATCAGCTGGACCCATTGCCTGCACCCTCTATAGGTGGTATGTGTGAAGTTGCTGTTCATAGAGAACTCGCCAGACGCTGCTCTGGGATACATCCACAGCACCTGCGATGTTGCGGGTACTCGTACACGGGTTCTGGTCGACCAGTTGGAGGTCTTCCTCCTCCACGTCAACAGTGCGGCGCGTCCTGTCACGACCACAGTCGGCTCTATTAGCCTTGAAGGTGCCGGTTTCCCAAAGCCGTTGTTCCAATCTTCCAAAAATGGCATGTGATGGACGGGCACGGCGTTCGTGATACAGGCGTTGTGCTAATCGACCATTTTGTCCACTTTNAAACTCGGAAAACGTATACTCCGCCATTTTGTAATGCACCGTCTATCTTGATGGCTCAGTGGCAACTGATGCACATGCGCAACAATTCACTGGATTGTTCTCTGATGACACGTGACATGACGTCACACAAGACATCACGTGACACGAGACACCGTCGTCTGTCAATGTGTATTGCCTTCCATCGTTCAAAGTCGTTTATCTTCCAAACGGCGCATTTCCAGACATGGATTTATCACCAAATATTGCTGTTCTGAGTCCCCTCTCCAACACCTATAGCTCTGTAATAGGAATTCTGAATCACTCTGTATAATGGACGTTAATAGTAGAATAAGCATACATCAAAACTTCTTAAGTGGACATAACTTGCATATTTCGTAGAAAATAACATTGCGTTAAGAATTTGTCTTGTTTACATAAAAATTGTATAATATTCTTCATTTGACGTCAATATTTTTGAAACGTGTTTCACCGTTTTAACAAGATTTATACACACAAGTCCGAATCTATAAAACATCTACGAGTGCAATAGTTCAAAACAAAACTGTTTCAGCTTTTCCAGTCCAGTTTTTTTGTGTGTACGGCACCCACCCAAAAACATTGCTACTCAAACACTCAGAGAATAAATGAAGATGAACGGGAACGCAATGTGTTTATCGTAGAGTTAAAATCAAACTGTCTCACAAGAGGCCACGAAGATGTCCAAGCGATTCAGGAGGAGGAGTATCGCATAGCAGTAGCAGCATTAAATTGCTTAATTGATCTTAAAGTGGCCATACGCAATTTGTAACTGCTCGACTGACAACAATTATTAATTTATTAATTTATTGTTAGTCTATCTGGCTTGATGTTGGTACAGAGTGCTGCATACAGTGTAGCCAACGCTTTTACTCCGCCATAGTCCATAAGAATAATGATAACGTGTAACTCGCGTTATGTTGGTAGTACTTTCGTATGTCTTTAAATCTATCGCCAACATGGGTCATCAATTCATTTCACTTGCTCTTGTTGAGCTATTAATTGTACTTTATTTTACAACAAATATTCGCTTTTTTGACTACTGTTCATATTTATTCGGATATTACTTAAATTCACAGAAGTTGGCAATTCGTGTTGAATTATTTTTGGTAAAGTTACATTACATGAATATTATACATTACACCTGCTGGTCTATCATTCATACGCCTGATAATCATTTTACCGATAAGAAAAGAGGATATCTGTATTCAAACTTCACCAATCTTACTGAAAGTGTTTCTCTCGAGACAATCTTCCTCAAATATGAGCCTGATATGACAAAGAAAAATGAAACTTTTGAACTCTGCTTCCGGAGATTTTTTCTTCCATGTGACAGCCTCCTTGGGAGCGAAGCTGCGTAGATACATTATTCAGGAGATCTGCTTTTTTATTTTCAGAACCACGGAGGAATAGGGAAATAGAAAAAAAGTTTAAATACACATAATTCAACATGTATGAGATGTATTATTTATGGATTTTGTATTTGCGTAGCTAAACAGATGAGTGATATATTGTTTATAATTTTTAAGTGAAAACATAATAAAGCATAATTTATCAATAAAAATCCATCTTAGTTTTGTAAAACACTTTTTAAAGAGAACTGCTTTTACAAGTAATGGTGGACGAAAGAATTTAACGGTTACAATTATTTTAGGAATATTTGCTGCTTAGGTGTTGGATGTAAAGTTCAGTCTGAAAAAAATCTAAGAATTTATTGACTTAGGAAGCCTATTAAAACACATCTTAATTATGTTAATGCTATTATGTTAGACTCTCCAGTATAGATTCTTTATCTGTGGCACGTGTATGTTGTTCGACAATGTACGATGGTCCAAATTAGTCTTAAACTTGAGTTAAGAAATGAGATGTGGGGATATTAAGTGGAGGATGACTTATTACGTAAATTTCATTATTACAAGCGTCGAGACATTAGAAGTAATTAAGGCATACAACTAACTGTTTCAATCCAAAAGTTGATTAATGCGATAACGAAAATTCAAACTATAAATAAATTATTTGTTATTTCACTTGCATTCACTGGAGGTTATGTCTTGTTTCCCTTGTACTGAATGCATCTTCGACACCTGACGAAGCTTTGCTCTGTCTGCGCGTGAATCAGAATAAACTTAAATGCCGTATCTACTGCCACCTCATTAACTAATACTGAATAATCTCCAGCGGACATCTCAGAAAGTGAAATCGTCACCAATGAAACTTACAAATACATTAAAAATAATTTTTTATTCGTTGATTTTATTTCTGAGATTAAAAATTGAATGGGTTGTAGATTTTGTTTTACTTTTCTCACAGGAAGCAGGAAATTCTATTCTACTTAAAATATAGGCTGAGCTAAATTCTGATTGGTAGTTTCACAATTTTTAGCCTGATGTTAAAAACAACTCTTGCCCGCGCCCGTAACTTGTGTGAAGAAGTCGAAGACATCGTAAGTATTTAATAATTTTTACTCAGCACTCGTCGATGGAAATTCAGGAGCTTCGCATCTAATCATTTTTTTCTCTTTTTAAAAACGCAATGATATAGAAAACGTAAGACAACGGATTCATATAGTAAACGAAGTGTTAATGTTTTTCCAATACTGTAATTATTCATTTTATTGATGATCTAATAATGTACTTCTTGATATAATTATTTCTTAACACAATTACTAAGAATCATTTCTGCTTTATATATGGTCACACCCGAGCAAAAGCGGTGAAATAATATAGTCTACGATAAGTTTTTCAAAAGTGTACCGTGAACTTTTTATATCCATATTTTAAACATTCTACTGAATTTAATTTCATATGTATAGATAAACCACGTTCGGAAAACAAAATGAAATTATTTTCTCAATTTTAATTAATTTTTCCCCTTATGATGCATTACATTTCTACAAGATAAATGTTGCAATCACAAATATGGATAAATCAAATTTTCATTTAATTTTTTTTTAAATTGATCTTTTATGAAGCAAAATTTCATAAACAACGAAAACAATAATAAATTTGTATGACACGCCACATTTTCCATCGCAAACAGTTATCCCTGACATGTGCAAAACCCCGCACTGGAAATCCCAAGCAACAGATGCTCAGACTGTCGAAGTCGCTCTCTTGTCCTCCGCGCCTGGATCCTCACCTCGCGAGCACGTAGCACGGCCCGTATGACTCCCGAGGGACGCCTGTTCCCTTTTCGAAACAAACGAATGTTTTGCTTTGCAGCGCTGGAATAATGACTGTCACGTGCTCTGCGTGGCGGAGAAGAACACGCTCCGCACGTGAAAGCGGGTGATGACGAAAATTGTTTCATTTAGCTTCTGCAGTTACGCGTGGAATTGTCCGGGTGCTACGTTTGTTATTTAACTTGCGACCTGCCCAAGCTTTTCACGGGAGATTTTGCTGTCGTGTTAATGTTTAAACCTTCGTTTTTTTGTGTAGACAATAAATAGTTCCTTTAAATGAAACATTGAGATATCTCAATTAGTTCTTAAGATATATGGAATATAAAAAATTAAACCGTTAGCATGAACGAAGGGAATATGAAAATATTGTTTTCCATCTGCCCCATATTTAAAAATAGAAGATATTTAAATCAAGAATTAATATTTTATATATTTAATTTAATAACAAACAGAAATATCTACGTAATTTTAAGAGCTGTAACACAAATTTGAAGAAGCACATATCTAAATCTTTAATTTTAAAACTTGGAAAAATTCTTAGTGATCTTCTACAATAGCTAGTTCCCTGCTTTAACAGTATACTATCTGTGTTGGCGAATGAGTGAGTGCAGAGTATCCAACTTCACCTTGCTATTTTTTTTCTTTCATAAATTTCTTCTGTTCTCCTGCGTGAATCGACTAATCCGAGGTCAGAAAAGTGAACCAACATCTTTGCGTTTATTTAATATATCTTTGTGTTAGATTTAAACTCCCGCTCATATCATTTTATTATAAATTAAGGCACAAGTTGAATTTTCTTTTGTGGGGTTTTACGGCTCATGTCGACATCAAAGGTCATTGGAGCCCGAAAAACTTGTACAGATAGGGAAAATGCAGTTACGCACTAAGGAGAGCCAACATGACTCTCCCCGCGTGTGGGACTCGCCGAATGATTCAACCNACTAAAATCCCTCCTGAATTACAACACATCAAAACATATCTCACAATATACATCAAAACAAGAAATGGAAGGGGAGCAAAAAATGAGGGGGAGCACATAACATGAGCGGGAACAAAAAGTAAGGGGGGACAAAAATTGAGGGGTAGGACAGAAAATGAGAGGAATGAGGAAAATGAAAGATACCCTAGCCTTAATAGCGTCGGGATCGAAAAGAACACGAGGTGACCAAGGGAGGTCAGAAAAGAGAAAGGAAGGAGCATGGCACAAGTAAGTGGAAGCAATGCCAGACTCAGTTCGCGGCCCCGTGTACGCCAAACACGTACTTACTAGATGTAAGTCCCCTGGGGGGACAAGTTGAATGAAGTATGCGGATTATAATGAAATACTTTTAATAAACAGTTTCAATTAATTTCATGGTACGTCACACACTTGGAAAACAATTTGAGTAGATAAACTTGTTATATTGAAATTTATGGAATAACGAAATTATTTTGATGTTGCATTCAGTAAAACTTCATTATAGTTCCCGTCGCTCATAACGGACACTTCAACATAAATGTAATGGCAAAAGGGATGTGGCCAGAAATTTATTTCGGACGGGGCCCAGACTGCTCATGGAGAATATTATTGATGTCTACAATAAAGTCATTTTAACATATTTTTAAATTGTTCAATTATTCAATTCACGTGATTCAATAAATATTTAACAAATGGCAAATTAACAATATTTTTTCCAGATAAAATAATATCGTAAATTTCCCGTATGTGCGTGCAAAGATCGTAATTATTAACAATATCTAAACATTTTATTTTTATTATTTTCGTATTTTTTAATTTTTAAATGTTTTTATAATTATTAACAATGCTTTTTTTAATCACAAAGCGTTGATGAATTTTAATGAACACTTACAATACCTCTGTGAATTATTTACTGAAGGAATAATCAGCAAACAGTACCTGTAATTTTTCTTTTTTTTTTTCAAAACAAATGTAAGCAGTCAACATCAACCATGACCTTCTTTTGTTCTCATGTCTGATGCCGTGTACACGAACTCATCTTTTTCAATTGAAACTGTGTTAAAGGGTATTTTTATTTCAATTATAAAAATTTCATTGTCAACTGTCGTAGTGTTTAATACTGCGCTTCTAAAGAAATATTCCTTATAACCAGGACTTTCATTAAAATTGATAAATCACTCAGTCCGTATTTTACGTCTCTGCTGCCAAAAGGTTGTAAACAAAAGAAATGAACTAAAGAAAATTAAAATATAAATGCTTGTAAAATCTGTTTTGAGCATGGAAAAAATATCGTAAAGATATGATTAAATTTTTTTACCAACATCTGGAAGTAATACGACACCAGTGTCGTCCAGTTATAAATATGTCAAAAGAAATATGTCAAAAACAGAAGTCACTCACACTTCCGGTTTTCACTTTCGTCAGTGACGTCACAGTTACTTACGTCACGGAGTAACTAGGTGAGTAACGAAGGTGTCATTTGAAACTGTTTCGTCCAATATGTGAATGATGTAAATGTGTTTATTTTTCTATTTTTTAATCATGCATAGTTGGCAGCTTATTGATTGGTGTACGAAGATCAAACAATTGAAACATATTGTATATTTTCACCAATCTATTATTTATAATAATTTAATTAGTCAGAATCTTCATTTGCCAAAATATTCTTGGGAATAAGGAACCTAAAGATGGTGACTATGTCAGCGAAAACAGTTTCGCGTTAATTAATATTAATAATGAAGATTCGTCAAACTTTTTTAAAATAATTGTTTTTTCAATTCATTGATCTTCTCTTGTTTTATTATTTTTTACGTTTTAAGTATTAACGTGATTTTCGTCGATATGAGGTCACTTAAGAAATTTCTAGTAGTATGTTTTGATGTACTCAGTATACTACTTTCCCTCAGAAATTCCTCGTCGCAAATACGTTCAGACAGACACGCTGTCAGTTTTGAATGCTCTGTCCATATCAATGAATCGCCAACTTGATGATACTCGGAAGTGTCAACGCCGCTGCGCATACGACAGCGATTTCCTCAACGAAATCAATGAGACAGCGGACGATGGATTTACAGACGCGTAGTCGTTTAATTGCCGTAATGAATACGTCCGTCCGGCAACGCATTCCTGCACTCACTCTCTTGTAATTAACTTAGAGACTCCCTCTCGGCGCGCGGATGTAATTGTGTGCACTTTGAATGCTCTTATGGCACTTTTATTAGACGCAATCACGCCTCCCTCGGCAATACGTCTCTGCGGCAGCGGTCATACGATTTAAGTGTTTTTCAATTATCACGCAGCATTTTTACAAGATTTCTTCTTTCTCCTGGTAGCTTAAATAAACGAATAAGAATTACAGTTTCATACAGATATATGTAGAAACGTTACTATCTATATCGTTCAAAAATATTTTCCTTACGTCTTTGTACCAAGGTTGAAATCAATTCTTATGGTGTATAATTGAGATGATTATTATATGTACGTGTAGATTGTGCCGTACTTCTGCAGAACAAGTGTTTTTTTTATTGTTATACATTATTTTGTCACCATATATTGTCTTGTAAGCTGGTTCGAGTGGTTAGGTTCCCAATTTCTAGATTTCAGCATTCCTGTATTGCTTTTCTTGACTACCTCTTTTAGATTTCTCACATTGTTCAGAAGAGACAACTTAATTTATAAACTGATATATAAAAAAAACCCAGATACATTGGTTCAATATTCCAATCCTTGCTTACCATATTTGAGTACTTTTTTATCTTTTCAACAATTAGCTTTTGCTTTTACCTTTTTACTTCCCAATTACACAGAATGTATAAGGAAAATATTGCAATCGGATTAAAAAATAAAATTCGATATCTCTTCGGATACTTACGAATAGGCTCCAGGAGAATCTATTATCAAATTTTGGTAGTATTGTCCAATGTTCTACGTGCGTATGTATGTTAAGAATCCCCCCCTCATATATCACGAAAAAACTCATACTTTGACTTTGAATGCGTCAGGAATAGANTAGTATTGTCCAATGTTCTACGTGCGTATGTATGTTAAGAATCCCCCCCCTCATATATCACGAAAAAACTCATACTTGGAGATTGACTTTGAATGCGTCAGGAATAGAGGCATTCCGACTTCATTTACACACCGTGCACCCCTTCCCATTTCTTGAAATTCAAAAACCTGAATCTGAACATTTTGTTGAAAAAGAAATTATACGTACAGATTGATAAACAGTATTTCCATATTAGCACACTTTTTAAGATACAGCAAAACTTTTTACCCTAAATAGTGATCTTGGAGGCGCCTTGTTTAGATCAGCCAACGAGGCAACTGCAAAGAGTTCAAGAAGGAAGATATTAATTTAGGAAAACCGTGTTTCACTACGTAGATTTGTAGGTAATAGAAAAATTTGTGAAGTTTTGTGGACATATAATGTAATACAGATTGGGCTTCTTAATTTGTCCTCGTGTTTTATAATTTTGACGATTAAACGTTTTAACGTTTGTTTATGTTTTTTATCCATTCATTATTTTATTGAATTTATTAATGTAGGCGTTTCTCTGCTTTTATGTTGTAAGAAATATAATTGGAAAGTTGTGGTGGCACACTCAACAGATTTATTAACTTGTTGTCACAAAACAGGTTACTTCGCCTCACATTAACAGCATCAATACTTATAGTATCAATACTATATTTTAAACAATTATTTATATTATCTACTTGAGCGTTTATTACCCTTGCGCTTTCGATACAGCGTTTATCGCGTCACATCATTTGTCCTGACACATTATCACTCTTGAAATATACACAATAATTTCAAGTTCTGTTTTTCTGGTCACTAGATTTGTCTTTGCAATGTGGCACATCTTTTAAGAAGAGAGGCGACAACTCGATTAAAAAATTCCAAGGAGTAAAGAGAAGATTCGGATCTCCTGAACGCGCATCATCGTCTAATGGGCGCCTACCGTGTGTCAAAGCTATTCCAGAGCGATGGATCCTTGGGGAATAATTTAAACAATATTCTTTGCCCTTTAAGCCTGGAACTGAACACTTATTGTAACCCGTATGTTTTTGAGTTCATCATACGGGACAAGTAAAGATACGCATAAAGAACTCTGATATGTTGAAGGTACGACAACTCTAACCTTTCACGTCTCACAGCAATGTGACCAAAATGGCTGTCACCTGACTGTTCCCGTTACACTAGTGGGGGGTGTTTCTGCGGACCCAATCAGATGACACGACATCCATGTCACTTCTCTCCCTCATAAAGAACTCTACTTTACCCGAGAACTTTTAGAAAATATTATCTAGAATTCGTGCTACTATAGCCAACTAACTTCTTTAAAGGCGTACAGTACGTACTTGGCAACACTGCAGCGGTTCGGAGTTACTTAGAATTCATTCGTCTATTCGACACCTACGGTACATCCGTCAATGGTCCGCAGAGGACCGTTAGTTCAGTTATCCCCAGAGTTGTCAAGTTGTACAGCGTGGCTTGGAAATAATTGTCGGCTATGATACTTCGCATGAACAACGAATCCAGACTGATCCTATTTTGTAACTGTAACCGGATGTTACATTTTCATTACTCTCTGTGCCAATAACTCGTAAAATATCGATCCGAAGAAAGCAATCTGGAGAGTAAGAGTATATGAAATTATTACATTAAATGACATTACTTTCACAGACTTGATTCATTTTCAATTAAATATTCTTTAGAACACGTCGACCCCCACTGTGGACCATCATCGGGCAACTACTCACTAAAATTGTGGTAACTGTTTAACAAGCCGGAAATGACACGAAGACAATGGGTATATCCGATTACGATAGGTAAAATGTCCTAAGTCCTAATTTGATGTGCATTTGAATTTTCTGCTTAAAAATATTATTGTGTATGGTTTTGAACGTTTTTTTTTTAAACCATAGGTTTCATACATGACATTGAAAAAATTTCCCCGAATGTATATTTTAATCAATACAAAGGGTACTATACGTTCATTATCCCTTGTGAAAGTCAGGAGAGGACGAGGAACCTATTGACCGTGGAGATACACGTTTCTAGGTGTATGTAACTTCTTTAGTCGAGTTATTCGAAAATCCAGGACTTGGGACATTTTACGTATAGTACCCTTTAATAATTGTATAGACGTTCTACGGAAGTAATTGCATGAAGTTTTGGAATTGGTTAGAAGATGGTTAATAGATCTGGGACCAGCAGTCCAAGTAAGTCAAATCACTAATATGTATAATTGTTTTCTTCATATTTAGTGTAACTGTTTTATAACACAACAGTATGAATTATAATGACGAGAAAACATGATTTAATTTGTATCTATCTGTTAGTAGTGAAGTACAAACAATATTCAGGATCTCGCTTGACTCGTTTGTAATGAAGCACGAGAGCATAAAGTAAGAACATGGCGGTCGAACTCGACTGTTTCGTGATTTATGTATCTTACCTGAGATACAAGTTAACGTCCTCAAATGTCCGGTGACCTATAGATAAAAGTGATGTAAAGATATTACGAAACATTTACTACGAATTAAAGAAAACTTTCATCATTGTCGTGAATTAAAAGTTTGTCATTTTTTGAAAATAAGTGTTTTCTCCATAATACGCAATGTAATTCAACACCAACATTGCCAATTTAATTCATTAAATGTTTCTCTGTTTATTAATGTCGATTTTAGATATTTTAGTGACTTAATTCCACCTACGCTAGAGCTACTCCATCTCCTTGATTCCAGAGAAACTTTTCACTTTTGCAAATGCTTCCTTCGAGGAGAACCTTCTTCGCTATTACTACCTCGTCCCTCGAACGCATCGACATTGTTGAGACAAGGTAATGTCGCGAGTGCAAAAGAAAGAAACAATGGCCGCTTTCATTTTTTTCTCTCCTTCCTTCTCGTTATTTTAGGAACCTTTACTCTCGACGCCATAGTGGCTCAAGGACTGTATTCTAATGCTTCTGCTACGTGTTGCAGATACACCTTCGTATTTGCTGTTCCTCCATCTTCAGTTCACGTATTTTTCACACGAAACAAAACGTACTTTTGAACATTTTAAAAACATAAAGATAACACAGCCGCACAAACAAAAAACGTTCTCTGAACCAGAGACCCGGGTATATGGATTGGACGTTTATTTTATACTGAGAACGATGCCGATGTCCCCAGAAAGATCCATCGTGTCAATTTTTAGTTATCGCCGAATTATCGCAGCAGGTTTTAAAGACAAAATGGCAATCAAGGGGTGGTGTGGGTGTTTAGACCTCTGGGCAATTTTAAGGCCATTTAGTGTAGTGTAAGAATTGCTTTACCCTATGCAAATGAAAGGTATTTGTAACATACCTGATTTTTATTTTTATAACACGGAACATTTTATGTGTTTGACTCATCGGCGCCTTGTTTCTTCGTATTATAAATGTTTAATAATTGGAACAAAACAGTTTTCCGGCAGAATACATTAAGAGAAAAATTGGACCAAGTGGTGAACATTGGGGGACACCGCTATGACAGTTGGGAGCCCCGGATAATTTTATTTAAAATTTTATTGAATCCTAGTACCAATAATGTTCGAAGCTTTTCTTCGTGTTTTTGAAACCAGGGCACCTCCACGTTACTTGTAAAATTGCCATGTTTTTATTAAAACTTGCTGAGGTAATTCGGCGATAACTAAAAATTGACGCGATGAATGTTTTTGGGGACAACGTCATCGTTTTCAGCATAAAAAAATACGTCGAATCCATATACCCGTGTCTCTGGTACAGATTTGTTTTGTGGGGCTGTGTAATCTGAGAAATACTTCTACGGTTTATTTCTTTTAATGCGTTACATATCAAAAGTTTTGAGATGTTTAACAAGTTTAGATGGTAACATATTTTGTTACCGAAGGATGTCAGTGTGTGTTTGCGTCTGCAAGAATCTCTCCCTGAAAATGACACCAGAATGCAGGCGAAACGTCGGAACTACATCTGGACGGTTCCGCATTTATGTTTCCGACTACGCATCTGCAATATTTAGATGTTCGCGATGCTTTATGCCTCTGTTGTTCGTTAAGACTCTATGAATGTTACATTTTTATATTTGTATTTTTATCTTATGTGCGTGTGTTAACAATCGTCAAGATTCATTATCGCCATGGCGACAAATAAAGCAATATTACGCTTCAACCAACACAAACATTATTTTTTTCTCGCTTCTTTACCCCTGTTCCCCGACCTCTTGGCCACTACCACGTATTTTCTTCTTGATTTTTCCTGTCTTCCTTTGTTTCCTTTATTTTGTCGTGTCAAGTAATTGAATTTTCTTCCACTATCCAATTTTGCATTCCTTTCTTATACACATGATCTGCAAGACAAATTCTTCAAACTGCAAATAAGATGAGACAAAGCAAGGGAGGGCGGGGATTTATATAGATTTCTTAAGGATGTCACATACGTACAGAAAAATAAATGGTTCAATCCAGGAGCTCAGGTAATTAAAATACTTACTCGACACGGAGACTTTAATAGTCACTTGACAAAGAGGATAATAAAAGAAAATGAAATGGTTTTTGTGGATGAGGCATTGAAGATGTTGTGTACGTACAGTTAGATTGTAATGTTACAGGGACTGAAAGAGGGAAATCGCTGAGACGCAGGAAAAGTAAGGGAAAATTCAATTTACAGGACTGGGAACAGAAACAGAAGGAGGCTATGTGCAGTGATTTAGAATTAGAATAAGAACGATGCATATTCTTTTGTGATTTTCCTCATCCCCCCTTGTCTTGTTTTGTTATTTTTTCATTATCAATCTGCACTCCTAATCCTCTTTGCACCAGATATCCCATCACTTCAACTTCAACTTCAAATGTATTGGTAAAACTCCACATAGCACTTGCAACCCTTTATTTGAGAGGTTGCGGTATGCTCCACACCACCCCCAACGATGTATCAATTCTACCTCCCTCATCTAGACAATCGCACAGTACTTAATTATTGACCTCATTGCTCCTTTCTATAATGTTATTACATCCCCAAAATTGATCGTGTTTATTGGTTCCCAATCTTACTATACTATAGAAAAACTTGTTTTTTGTTTGTTTGAGGTGTGCTGTTGGAAAGTTAGCCATTCGTGAAAAATTACCCCCAGGTATTTAACTTTATTTGCTAATTTCAACCTCCATCTGACAGACTTTATTATTGCTTCTCTTCTACTCTTCCCTCCATATTTCGTTTTGAAAACGATTCCGACAGTTTTCGCTATGGATATTTTCAACTGTGTTGACCCGCTTGCTCGGAGCAAAAATTTCTAATGCCTTTTGTCCAGTTTTCTCTAACTTCTTCCTGCTATTCCCTTCCACAAGTACAACTAGATCATCAGCATACACAATAGTTTTTAATCAGTTACGTCTTAAGATATTCAACACTTTATCAAGTATTATACTCCATGTCAACGGCCCCAGTTGACTTCCTTGGGGGCAGCTCTTTTCCATCTTCCCAATTATTCGTTCTGTTTCTACTTCTAGTACAACATGCCTGTCCTCAAAGTACTTTGTTATCATCTTCTGTAATCGACGACTAACATTTACTTCGAGTGATGTCTCTTGTGCACAAGACCATTTTACGCTGTCGAAAGTTCCTTCATAGACAACCGCGATGGCTAACGCATATTTCTTCTTTCCTTTCCTTCACATGTTCACACAGTTTGTTTGTCGAATTCTCAGTACACCTTCCGGCCATAAATCCGTATTGCATATTGTTCAATTTACTCGCAACTCCCTCACGCAACTCCCTTTCTATTCTTTTATCTGATAATTTTCCTATCACCGGTAGAAAAAACATGTAGGCTTGTATGATTTACATTTTCTTTCATCTCTCCCAGGTTTAAAAAAAGATTTAATTGATCCTATTTTCCACACACGCGGATAGTATCCATATTCATTGCACTAATTGAAGATTTCTGTTAATTCTTCAACATATTTCTTGTGAGTGTATTTCATTATATCTATAGTTATTCTATAGAAACCAGGCCTTTTCCCACGTTTCCGATCTTTGATAAGTTGCTCTACATGCTTTCTAGTAATCCTTCTCTCGTAACTTTCTTCCTTTTGATACTCTCACTCATTTCTACATGCTGATAGTCCGTGCATTAACACCTTTGCTGTTTCCCTCCACCCCGTAGTTCTCTCTGTTTCTATTTGCAATGATTGCCACATCCTTTTGCTCTTGATCTTCTCTGTTCTTATTACATACGATGTGCCCCATATTTTTTGTTGCAAAATTTTATTGTAGAATTTTTTCCCAATCCTTTTTCTTCTTGTCTCTTACCTTTTTCATCATCTTCTGGTGTACAATGTATATTCTTCTTCCCTCTTCTGTGTCCTGCGTTCCTATCCCCATTCTCTGGTACTGCCGTCGTAACTTTCGTGCTTCTGTTGTGTCAATTCTTCATCCCACTATGGTTTCGCAGTTTTGCTTCCTTTTCGGAACTTCTTACAACACGGGCGCTCTCTGTATCGAACATATGTTGTAGCAGGTTGTTTCCCCGCTTCTCTATATCATAATCTACACTCCAAACATAGCTACTCACACGCGCTTTCTCTTTTTTGTACTTCTACCAGTTCACTTTTCTATAACTGTATGAATCTGCCTGAATGTGATGTTCTTTGTCTATTATTTCAATCTCGAATTCAATCGTTAGATGGTCATTTGTTATTTCTTATCTATTCTCCAGCCGTTGTCTGTGATGTTGTATTTTGCATCGTTATACCTATAATTGATTTTCAATTATCTATTTGAAATGTTTTACACCCGAATATATTCACTATTGTCAAGTACTTTTGAAAAATTATTTTCTCTAGGTACTTCCCTCAAATATTTGTAATTTTGTCTCCCCATATTTCCGATCAATAATTCCAGTTTCCACGTATAAATACGTCCTTTCCTTTGTGATGATCCAAAATTTCTTTCACTTGTCAAAATACTTAATTTGTTTTGCATGCATATTGTACGTAAACATTTATTAGAACATTTATTGTTATTCCCTCTTTTTCAATTCAAAATCACTCGTATGTATTTCGTTGTGTCATCTTTAAAATTCATCATCTCTATCTTTGAATTGAAAACGATTATCCCTGATTTCCCTCCCCTCTGGAAAACTCTCCTTGCTCGCATTGGGAGATGCATTAAATGCTCCGTGTGTGAGGCTCCTGTATCATAGCTATGTCTATCTCATTCTCTTCTACATATTTTACCATTTCATTCATACCTATCATTCCTCCCTGTAGGTTTTCGTGTAACACATTAATTACCATAGTCAATGCGGTTGTGAAGCACGTCTATCACTCTCTGATATATTCTACACGTTTTCGACTCCTTACATCATGCGCAGAACATCTTCCTTTCCTCTGTCAATTTACGCACCTTTTCTTCCGACTCCTCTTCTCACATGTTGCAAATCTGTGTCCACGATCCGCACAATGACTGCAAACATCATGTTTGTCTTTGCAGAACCGTTCCAGATATCCGAAATGTTAACATTTGAAGCAACATATCACTTCTACGTATTCTTGCACTCGGTATCTTTTCAGGTAACAGTTTCCTCTAATAGTTTTTTTCCCATTTCATTTTCTATATTTACCAGTAATTTTTCCCTTCTCGTTTTTCGCCAACTATTTATATCTTCTGATTTTTCGTCTGCGCCTCTACCTCGTCAGCACTAGCCCCATCTTTTATCCCTATCAACATCAATCTATTCTTTATTTTCATCTTACGTCTCACTACCGTTGCGTATGTTTCCCCCTCAGATCGCTACCCATCATATTGTTCTATGCCTTCTTTATTTCCATCTCTCATACATTCTGTTTCTCTTTCCTTTATTCTTTCTATAAATCTCGTTTCTGTTTTTTCCATTTCCATCATCCAGATACGCTTATTTTCCTGTTGTCTCTTCTACACTGCAAATCTTCTTTTCACTTCATTCATCCTTTCATCTATCACATCCACAATCTCTGTCATATTTTGTCCAACTTGTTTTCTAATTTCCATTAGTAATGTAGCCCCATCACCCTTGACCATTTCGTCTACCGTTCGCTTAATTTGCAATACAGCTAATCCTCTGCCTCTCTGTGCACTTCATTTTTCCTCTCTTACTCCTTCAGTTAAAAGCTCTCCGTGTCGCAACTCATCGTTAATAGCGAACAAGCGGACAACTTTCTGACAAAGGATAGTCACACCGTCAGAAATTATTCCTTGAGTACTACTGTTCATACGCCTAAATTGTCTGTAACCTTGAGCGTGAGTATTCCGTGCTGCAATATGGCACCGATAATTTCCACGTTTTCTGCTTTTCACAAGCCACTGCCATTGACTAGCACTACCAAAAGTTGTAGAAATATTTATTTTATTTTATTTTACCTTGCTTCCAAGTTTAGCTCTTTAGTACTTTTGGAATTATCTGCACATATCTCTCGAAATCGTTCACTCGCAATGACAAAATTCAATGTTTTCCCTTTGAATCGCTGACACTATTAGAGCTCTTTTTTACTACAGACTCTCATGAATGCACTTGTCCGTATCTGCTATATTTTCACTTTTTTCCTTTCTCTGAACAATACCCATGTTGATTCGCCGTATTAAAAATGTAAATACACGTAATTAAAAATGTCTAAAAATAATTTTCGTGACAGCATTTCCAAAATTAATCACAATTATTCTGTAAGCACCTTCTTCAATTAATAACTATACTTAAAACAAAAGATGTTAGCTCGTAATAAGAAACATTTTGAATGACGTATCTATGTTGTACTACAATGTAAACAAAGAAGATAAATGTTAAATATATCACCCCCAGTGGGGCGATTTTCGCCAAATGTAATAGGAACAGTAATTGATGAGTCCTCTTTTAGCAGGGATCAAGTAAAACATCCAAAATATTCATCAAAACTCTTTTCCATCAACTTTCATTGGATCTCTGTATCTCCTTCCTAAGTCCCTCGGTTAGGTGGAAGAGCAGGACTCATGGCGTGAACCTCGCCAAAAGACATTAAATAAAATATATCTACTTTGTTATCTACTAAAATACCTTCTCTCTACCTATTATTATTATAATAAATTATTATTTATTCATTTAACACATTTAATTAACTCCAATTGTATACCTGTTCACATACTTGTTTACAAAAATTCAAGTGAGATGTTCTTCGTGGCCAAATTTTTGAAAAATAGATCTTTGGAGAAATTCAAATTGCTATTGGATAACTGTATGTTTTTTAAAAATACGTTTCATAATGAAATGAAATAAGTAGAGGGGTTAACGAATTTATCGTTTACCAATCGAACACAATTCTTAACTCCTTGAAGGTTTCGTCACTCCAACTATCAGGTGTCATCCAGTGGAATATTTATGAAACGTTTATGTTTATGCTGATGATGTAATACGGCATTGAAGCTGAATTCAACCCTTAAACGACAGACGCTATATATTTCAACTGCGCTACAAATGGGATGCTCATATTTTGCCTCTTCATTACTACACACGATATCAACGCTTTTTGATGTTCGCGATTCGATGAAATCCATTATGAAAACATTCCGAGCATTGTATTTCAAGTATCAACTATTGATGTTCTCTATTACCACTTCAAAGCATACGTTGGATAACTTATTACTGTAAAACTAGTTTTTCATTTTTGACGCTACATGCTTAGGGTTTAATAACTCTAAAAATTCTAATAGTAGCTTTGAAAGCGTTATCAAACTTTACAAAGTGGTATAAATATATCCGGTCCTTTGAATCCGCAATAGTTAAATACGAAGCACGTATGAGCAAAGTAGTACAATAACGGATAGGAATGCAAAGAGAACTTTTAAAGGAAAGGGCATGGAAAAGTTTGTTCTTTGGAATGGGGTGTGATGTATGAGTCGTTATGGTAGTACAAACGTTGGGAGAGTTAAATCACTAAAATATCTGAAATCGCCATAAATAAACCCAGTAACGTGTATTAATTGTGATAAAAACATACCTCGTCCGTCACTTAAATGAACTAAATTGCAATTATAATTGATGTTGAATTACATTGCGTCTTATGGAGAAAATAAGACCAAATTTCAAATCACGAAATTGATGGAAGTTTACTTTGATTTATAGTAAATTCTCCTTAGTATTTCTACCTCCCTTTTATCTATAGGGCACCGAACATTTCAGAATGCTATTTAACTTTTTCTGAGATGAGATGCACAAGCCACGAAACCATTACGATCCGCCGCCATTTTCTTACATGCTCTTATGCATTTCGAGCGAGTCAAGTGAGATCCTCAATATTGTTTGTCTTATACTATTAACTGATAGATACAAATTAAATCATGTTCTTTTCTTCGTTAATATTTATATAGCTGTGTTTTAAAACAAATGGAATATAAACAAAGAAAACAATTATACATTTCAGTGATTTGATTAACTTGAAGTGCTGCAACCGGAGATGAGGCAGAGTACAATGAGTTCGGGCCATTCTCTCTATATTGGGATTTCTGTACGTAATGAACTTTTTTTCTCATTTCAGAAAGGGGTATGGTTCAGACTATACGTGTAATTAGCTTTTTCAAACTTTCATGAAGTTTAGCCCAGTTATATAGAGGAAATATTAAAGTATGTATACTTGTTATTTAATTTATTAGGATGGATGAATTATGAAAAGCCGTAAGCAGCCCGCTATAGTGTATAGATATGAATGTACTAATCTGTCTAATAAAAGTGAAATATTTGGAATGGTTAATGCTGATGAATTACAAAAACCATTATAGTAGGCTGCTAATCAGTAGTCAATCTTCACTCGCAATACTGATGAATATTAAGCTCACTAATGTATCCGCCAGAATTCAATTACATGGGGCGACAAATTCCATTGAATTCATAATCTACGTGACCGAATTGTAGAAGTAAAACTATATAAAGGCTTTCGAGAACATTATTTTCGAGTACATAACCTAAAAGTGAAACGGAAACAAAAGAATTGAGAGGTCTATCAGCTTAACTTATTAAGCGATTTGTATGAAGTGTATCTGTCTGGATTTTAAAATAATTCGTAATTACGTATGTAGTAGCATACAATGCTGAAAACTGTTGTGTATTTTTGTAGGTTTTCTTGATGGTATATAATTTTTTATAATTAATAAAAATGATAATTTAATATCGCGCAAGTACAGAAAAATGGAAACTAACATATGAATTTAGAATATTTCATAAGGATATCACCGGGTAAAATGAACTTAAAATTCCAGACCTGGTGAGAAATGTTTTCATACCCGAATGTCCAATAATGATTGTTTTTAAGTTTCTTTTCAAATCTCTGGCAACGCCCGGTTGTTCTGATAGTTATGAATAAAAACCCCAAAACAGTTTATTATATTTAGAAATAAAAATACTAATATATTTATACAACAAGTTTTTGTTACTCCCACAACATACTTTAAAATGATGAACATATTCGAATAATTGTGGGGCATCCAGTGAAAACGCCTGGTTTAACAGATTCTTTTAAATGGCGCCTTCTTCCGATGCTGTGTTGTTTCTTGTGACGTAGGTCCAAACGCACTGCAAGACAAATGAGCGGCGACACATTGTGAATTCGAAATGACCGAGAAATAGTTCTCTGTTGCTTCTTTATACAGGCAATGAACCTGCATCGCTTTAGTCTTCCATCCTTTTCTTATAATGCTCTTCCGGTGCTTTATTTATCATTCTTTTTATTCTCTTTCACACAAAAAATATAAAGAAAATTATCATTCGAGAATGCAACCTCGAAGATTGTTTTACCAAGATGACCCAAGAATACCGATTTGAGGGATATGTTCGTGCATGGGTTTTAGAAACTAGATAACTGTTTCAGAAAAACTAATAATTTTATCCTACATGAAAATTCTTGAAAATATGTTGGGAAAATCAATTACATGCTCTGTTTTACTATATTATGTATCCAAAAAAGAAATAATTTTATTCATAAAAGAAAATTAGCTGTGTGGTTTAATCTTCTTTATCTAAAAATATCCGATAAATTTAAATAAGCAGATGGGAATCCTTCACAAAATGTCAATTTAATTAATGAATTTTGAACTCATAAACAAAAAATTCAATTTGACACAACGTTTTGAAATTTGGTATCATCGTCAAGTGTACAAATGTATTACAAAACAAAAGTAATAAATTGTGCACGCAGAAGCAATGCAGAACATAAAAAAATATCGGAGACATTTTTGCAAATAAGTTCGGTGATAGGATTTTGTTGGAGACCAACATTTTATTTTTAGATTTAACCCACGTTTTAACGCGTGTGTATGAACAGAAATTCTCAACCTACGTGTATTCCTTCCTATGGCATATTCCGTTCAATTGATTTAAGTTTGATATTCCTTCACGCGTGAATATTTCCTGAACCTATAAAATCCCAATCTTTATTTTCTCTCAACCCAAAGCGTCGACGTTTCGAATTTCCCCGTTCTCGCAATTCGCAGCTTTACCTTCCAACCCCTGCAAGAGCAGATTTTGCCATTTTATGGTATCTCTCTTCCAATTCGATTCGGAAATGGCCTTCGGCACTGTCACAAGTATTGCCTTAGGCGTACATTTTATTTTACTTTTTTTCCACTTGTTTTTTTTTTTTGCTTCCAGGGTTTTTTTCCATATCGCCTGCACTTCACACGTAATTTGGCTTTACTCTTCCCCCCCCCCCTCACTCTCGCTCCGAAGGTTTTGTTTTTTACAGGATTGCAGAAATAAACGACCTCAATGATTAAACTACGAGTAATTACATGAATGAAACCGATTAATGATTTTCGTCGTACTATCTGATACGTAGTAGATAGGTGGCGGCAAATTGATTGGTATTTGAAGACCATAAAATCGAAAATTTCACCAATCTTTCATATGAATAATAATTAAAACAAAAGTTTCTTTTTGCTGAAGTGAACAGGATCTTTAGGCTCTTTGTTCAGATGAGTTTCCAATATATTGTTATCAATAAAGAACCAGGAGATGCTATCTACGTCACCGTAAAGGCTTTTGCTCTAAATATTATAAACAATAAAAATTGGTGCAATTATACAATATTTTCAATTTATTGATTTCTGTTACGTAATTGCCATATGTTTTAATGTGGTTTTTGAATAACGTTTAATGAGGAAAATCACCTGCATTTATACGTGCCCTTAGTTAAATGTTTAATTACGAAGCAAACCTATTTAATTACCATGCATGTACCTCTCACATATTTCAATAAGCTACTTGTTTTACTTTCATCTGTTTTTTTTCCATTAATTTTTATTTCCAAAAACAGTGACACCTTGATTCTCAATACCTCCCCCCTCAAAAAAATTAATCTTTTGTAATTATCTATCTACTACAAGTAATCTTGTTCATAGTGATTCAGTTATTATACATTTTTTTGTTTTTATGTGCGGTTACGGCACACATCGCTTTTTTTCTAAATTTTGAAGTGAATTTTTAAAAATTGATTGCAAATTAAATTGTCTGCAACAAACCTCAGGTCGTAACATATGATCAAATGTCTATATATTACACAGAGATTCGTTCGATGCTTCGTCTAGAACCACAATCTCCAACGAAGTCACTTGGCTCCATTCCATGGCGTCCTCGTTCGCCCCGATCGGAACCCTCGTGACGTCATCACGAGGACAGGGAAGGTACGTAGATTGGCCACCGCCGCAACGCCAAACAAGGAGAGGGATATCGCATCAACCAGCAGGATGATGAGTGCAATTCGGTGGTTGGTTGGTTGGTTGCTCTACCTCTTGATCCACTGTATGTCATCCTCACATATAATTCTCGGAAGCGCGACTTTCCCTCAGTGATATTCCTGTATATGCTAATGTTCGAGCTTGCTCGTCCAATTTGCGTTGATGTCGCCGAGTTGTAATGCAAGCCAGGATATTTGAGGATGAATATGCAAGATTTCTAAATTTACAACTTCGACAGTAAAACACGTTTTTCGGTTTCAATACGTTGGTTTCTGATATTTATTCCCTATTCGTGTTAGGTCGTGTTTTAATTACCACATTTTCTTTTTAATTTTTTTAATTTTTGTGTCGTCTGTATCTCTCGACTTTACACGACTCGATACATTATTTTATTTCATGACATTCACAAAAGATTCTCTTATAGGATACGATCAATATGATCTCTTTCCAAGGTCTTATCTTTGTTTATTTTTGCACATCTCTGCTACCCTCAAGGGTTCGCCCGTCCCTAGTCGTTCGAGGAGACGTGTGCTATCTCGACTTTCTCCGATTTACAGTTCTTAACGCATCTATTTTACACACAAACTCTTCCAATACCCCGTGTTTTGCTTCTGCATTTCTTAATCGCTTCTTATCTCTCGGTGTTTATCATATCTATGGTGCCCACTTCCCGTATATAAGCAGCTGTCTCCTGAGCGTAGTAGGGGCACAGTAGGGCCATTTCGTATCCGTTGGTGCTTCCGCTCCCAGTCCACAGCTACACTCCTCATCACCTCTCTTCACGAAACTATTGCTACCCGCAACTAACGATTTTTGATATGATTTTTTTTGTTTTGTAGTAGATTCCTTCCCTTTTATTATTCCATTGTGAAGAGTAGGCAAATGTCATGGACCTATGTCTGAACTGCTTTTTATATTATATTGAAAACGTTCGTCGTATTGCATTGTCAAAACTATTCCGAATCTAACAATGCATGGAAAAAACAACAAAGAATTAGAAAAAGGTTGGCCAACAATAAATTGTGATATGTGCTCAACAGCACTAAATAAAAACCAGTAAACTGAAGAAAGGCACATGGCAATATATTTGTGCAGAATCTGCGCAATGACAATTTAATGCTGTTTCCATATTTTTATTAAGTATCTCCTAGTTCATTACGTTTTTACATCATAAATATTTTTATCCAATCTTGTTCGCTTTTTTTCGTGGGTTCTGATGGTTTTACCTTTTTTATCCCTCAAACTTTTCTTTTACGTCGTGGTGTGATATATTATGTGAGTTACGATAAATTTTGCAAAACTTCCCATATATTAAAGTGCAATATATTAACGCGTTGATCTACACACGTACGGCATAAATTAATCTGCACTTCCTGTGCGTTTTCGTCAACGATATTTCGTCTGCTTTTAATATGGAGAAATCATGGACCGATGTCACGAAAGGGAGAGAGGACGATCCGTAGATTACATGCAGATTGGAACGCAGAACAGGGGCCGCCGCCGATGCAGTACGTGGCTTGTATTTGCCTTCGCATTACACATTACTGTAACTATATGAACTTGGAGTTCTCCAGCGGAAACCCTTAATTGGAAGCACATTGGATCTAAACCTACTTACGGTAGAGTGTTGATCACCGCCACAAGTAGTGCATGGTTCAGACAACCAACAATTCGGATTTTTAAAATTCACTTAAAAAAGAATGATGCAATACGATTAACCCCATTTCTACAAAACGCAAATTAATTTTTTTTGCATGTAGTCTATGTAGAATATAGTGAAAAACATTAAAAATAAAAATATGTAGAGTAAAAACATGTATATATGTATTTATGTATATGTATATATGTATTGTCGTGGGCTCTTGCGTTACATCGGCTCCAGCGAGCGGTCTGGGCCAACAAGAGACGACATTTAATACGGTTGGATGGAGAGGAGGAGGCGGGGTCAGTCTCCACAGTGAAACGCCATTCGTGGGTAGTACGTGTTTAATACTCACTGATTACGAGGTTCGAGGGCAGGCGGTATCGGCGGCGTTGTGAGTAATTCTAGAGCGGACGCTCATGATGTAGCCGGCTGGGTGGTTGTGGCAGCGATCCTCTGCAGGCGGCCGGTCCGGGCCCCAGAGCATAGTACGGTGACGTCGTGACAGCAAGATGATACGGCCAAATGAGAGTGAACGTGTCTTCCTACGAGACTTTTATATTCTATCTTGTCCGCGTCACGGTGCCCTACTATACTCGATACCACCTGCCAACGTATCTGACCTCAATCCGAAAGTGCATATGTGAGCTTCACAACAGTATATATATATATATAAGAAGATATATTGACATTAATTCTATGATACAAAGAAAGTTTTCACACTCGGTCTGCTTGAAAGGGCACTTCCTCTATGATAGCTAATTCTTTAATTCTTTAATTCTTTAAATTCCAAAATGTACATTTTTTTCATCATGCCAGTTTGGGTGACTGAACTTTCGTATAATCGATACATTTGTATTCCTGATCCGGTGCATCGGTTTTTGCCGATAATCCATCGAGAACTGAGATAATTTTTCCAATTTTCGTCATTGTAATCCCATAAATTTGTTCTAAAAATTAAAAAATGTGTATATTTTGTGAATAATAAATATTTTCTAACATGTGGAACAAAAAAAATAATAAAAGAAATATAAAAGGCTATGCAAGTAGTTAATTAAAATAACTCTCCATTATATATCTATGCACTCTGGGGGTCATTTACTTCCCATAACCAGGTTCTCAAGGTTCAAGAGCCTCAAGAGGTCTGTTACAACCGTGTCTAATAGAGGACATGCAATCATTATTAAGAAAGTTTGCGTTTTGAAAAATTTAGTGCAAAGTTATGGCATGGACATGCTCTCAAAAACTGAGTAATTTTTTTTACGAAGAAAATTTTTCGCAAATAAAAAAATGACGAAAACTGAAATCAATCCCATCGTGGTCCGGGTTTTTCTCCGGTTTTCCTTCGGGTAGATGCGGATTTCTTATACAGGTTCTCTAGGTTTTTGTCTAGGGGCTCGTTTATTGAAACAATAAATCGTGAATTTAGTGTTATTTCAATTCTAATGATTTGTAAACACTATACTCAGAATAATATATTGTTCAGTAATAATTCGTACTCGTAAAATAAATTTTTTGTGTTAAATTACTTACATATTTATATTCTATTAGTATTATAGCTCAGAATGCTATATATTACAAAATGCAGAATGCTTGATACATGTCGAATCGTCAGAAGCCATCTTAATTTGTAGAAATTTTACATAAGTGCCTCGCACTTGGCCGACATACCCCTCTGTGTGTCCCGCTTACTTACCAGTCAGAAAGTAGACTGTGAAAAGCAAAAAACAAATAATAATAATAATAATTTATTAGTCTGCTAGTGAGCAATTCTCGATGGCAGATAGAAAGAATACAAACATAATAAAATAATACGAAGTTAAACAACAAATCATCAATATCTATAAAAATATCTATAAAATACACACACACACACACAAACGGAATAAAATGTTTAGAAAATTATTACATATGGTTTCAACGAGAAAGAAATTAGATTTAAGAAATTCATTATCTACATGAGGCTCATACATACACAAACACATTTTCGCTTACAAACAGTTACTGAAACACACTCATACGTACAAACACTCTCAATATACACTGCATTACTCCTCCGATACCCTTAGCGTAAAAGTAATTGCTGTAACATAAATAAAAAAAATTAATAACTATAAAAAATAAAACCAAAAAAGGGTTGCTGAGAGCAATCATGTACACTACACTACTTCTATTCACTGTGAGCATTTTCTATACACTTAGACTCCAATCATCTCACTACACTTCACTTCACTGCACTTCAGATATGTTCCTATTACGAAGAAGCAAGAAGACGGGTGCGGAAACATTTTATTCTTGTTGGTAAAGTTTGAAAGTGCAATTCGACAAGACGCCGAACAGAGAGAATTTAATACCGCGAAAGTAGAGATATATGGAAACTAATATTTAGCATATTATGAAAGAAACCCTGGTAATGCCGGGAAAATTGAGCTAATAGTATCCAGAACTGTTAACAGGTGATTTGATACGGTAAAATATATCAATTCTTAGTACCAAGTTTTCTGTAATTCTTTGTATGTTTGCTTAAATGTCTTCAGACCTCTTAACTCCCCAGGCATCTTTACAATTGTCGCTCCGGTTATTTCGTACAAGCGTCTTGACATATTGTCAGCACAGAGTCTAAATGAAGAGGCAAGACAGGAAAACAAGCTGCAAAAGTAGGTTTTATTAGTGTTGTTGTGATAAGTACGCGAGGTTACATTTGCCGAAGTCAGCCAGATAGGAAGGTTCAGAAGGGCGACTCCGCGTGTGAACTGATTGGCAGATGATCTGTCAGTTTGCGTCGTCAGCGTGACAGAGGGGTAATATTTTTACAGTGGTTACTACAAAGTACGGACTCGAAATGAATAGTAAAGCACCCGACCAACTCAAAAAACGCACCAATTCTTCCTCCTCTTTCTGAGCCCTTCTCAAACAAAGAACTCTCCCTTTTCTCATCAACAGCACCCTCCCTCTCCTCTACCGCCCTTTACTCTCTGGAAACCTTCAAATATCCGAGGAAGTCAGGATTTCGTGGTCCTCGTGAAGAATGTTCATTTTAGAGAAGTTCTTCGAAATTTTCTGGAGGGGATGGACATTTCCAAAATTCCTCCTTGAGGAATAATCACCGAAGTAATCATTAACCAATCTCAACGAAGAAGAAATAATCAATGGACAGCAATCAGGACCTTTCAATTTAGTTCTTGGGGTTGAAATAATGAAATGGAAAATATGAACTCGAAAGGTGTTTGAAGAGTAACTACCCAGCCCTGTGCCTACGTACACTCTGGGGCAGTTTGTGTCAGGAGAACTGAGAATCACTCTCGGAATTGATAGGGGGATTATTCGCTTGTTTGCGGATAGTAATTTATTTTTTTTGGAGCCCAACGATCATATGCCTATTTTAACCAATTCATCGAGCAACAATTGATAATTAACAGTAGTGCACATTAACGTACAACAATGCTTACTTCACATTCACAGTACGCATCAAAACCGGTTTGAAGTGTAAACACACTCTACTAATTCATCTCTGGTGATTTCTGCGCGGCGAAATGAGAATAAGAATAATTTTATTCCACATTTAAAAACAATGCAATTGCAGATAGAGAAAGCCTTGTCTGATCGGCAATTTACAACAAGTGTTAGGGTGTGGGTGAGGACGATGTTATTTTTAAATTGTATTCCAAGAATATAACAATACAAACAACGTTGGCGAAAATCTTCGTTACCGTAGGAAACGAACAGAAGGTATAAATGCTTCTATTTGCAAACTAGTTTATCATAAAGTGCAAACGTTTCATAGAAAAAAATACAAATCATAAGTTGTAAACCAATATTTAACCAAAAATATAACTAACTGTAAAAGCATGGGCCCTTTCATTACCAAAGTGTGGTTTCTTGTAACTCAATTTTTTATTATTTTTTTCTACATATTTTGGCAATGTTATTGCATTAAAATAAAGATTGAGATGTACAAAGAAAATTTAATTTACAATGTTGACTGGTAATTTAATTTTCTGTATGACTCTAATTATTTTCGAATTCATTCTGAGAGAAAACTTTTACACATTCTTCTTTCCTGGCGCTTTTATATTTCATGTGTCTTCCTCTATTATCCCTCAAATATTATCGAAAGAATAAAATTAGATTATGCATCGGGAGCTTAAATGGAAGAACATGACATTACTCGTATTAAACAGTTAAAAGTCCACATATTCATGTGTAATATGTTTACGGAAAAAATAAAAACAACTGCCAATTTTATGAAACAGCAAATGCGAAAAGTAGAGATTTTAATAAACTCCATGAGTTTTTTGGTCCATCGCCAATAAATAATATTAGAATAATATACTCTTCCATTTTGAATGGTGTTGTAAACAAATGGGCACCGTATTTAACTTTTGTCTATCATTTGGACCCTTCCATGAGCTGGTCATTCCCAAAGAATTTACTGTTATTTATAAAGTGTGTTATTGCACTATTAAGAGACTAATTTTTTTTCGTTGTATTTTGATATTTCTTCGTTTTTGTGAGCATTAATTGAACTTACTCGTAATTCACTAAAGTCTAAGTCGACGCACGGGTCTAATATTTTATTAATTAACAAAATTCTAATTAGGAAATAAGAATTTACAGTATTTGGAGTACAATACAGTTTTAGTAAACAACGAAGAAAAAAGGCAAAAAAGGTAAATTGCTTATGCAACACGCTTAACAGCACTGTATGATGGGTGGCGTATATATTGAGTCATAGGAAATTTCTTGTTACAGGAAATTACCAAAGAAATACATGCATAATTTTCTATTTCATCAAATAAATCATGGTCCTTTATTTATTTAAAATTATTGAAACCACAACGTAATAAATATGTGTGGGAGTCGTACGAATATAATAGTGGTAGCTGATGCAAATAAAACTTTTATATTTTACATCGTTGTATAAATTATCGATTCTACACAACATTTCTTCTTTAAAACTACATTACACTACGAGATAATTCTGTGTGTAGTGAATTATCTCTTAGCACATTTTTATCACATATCATATTATTACGAGAGTGATAATTTTACATTTTTCTTCTCTCACGTCAGCTTCAACTATGTTCATGATATTCACAGAATACGTGCACTTCAATGAAATAAAGAAACGATACCTTCTCATTTGCAATTACGATAGATTTTACGAACGATTTTTAATATAAAAACGTGACGGTGTAAACTTAAAAGATTATTGGAATAATACTGTTACAGCAATGTAATGAAGAACACGTTGACAAGAATGATGGTTCCCGGGAATAAGTAAATACATTTTTAACTTTTGTGTATCAATTATAAAATTATCTGTTCAATTTGTTTTTACTAATCCGATCACACATTTCTCACCCGTGTAATATCTGTGCATGTCTACAAGTACGAAATAACGAACTGATAATCTTTTGAATTTTCTCATGGAGCTAAGTAATTGTTACTTTCCGTGAATAATGTAGACTTTTTGACAATACGAAGCCCCGAACTTATTAAAATTGTTATGGATATAATTTTATACGCGAAAATCTTTGACGTCCAGATTTTTATATCTACCTTTTCCGCGACTAAATACACAAAAGTTTTTTCCCCAAACTTCCCGAGATTCGCTGATCGTTTACGCGGAATTCCTCCACGTTTCGATAATTAAAAAAAAGTGTGCGAAAAAGCTTCAGGCTCTGATAATTGACTCGTGGAACTCCGCTTTCTCAGTGATATTTCTTACATTTCTGTTCCAAATCTTTTCCAACACAGACAATGAATATATTATGGAAAATTAGTAATAAATTTTTTATCTAAATTTTGATTTGCGTTATAAAATTTATTTATTTTTCAAGTATTCATTAAAATTTTATTCTCATCCCAATATAATTTATTATTTTCCACACATGAGTTTTAGAAAATATTAAGATTTTTAAATTTTTTTAAATGAAAAATATTATTTTATATCTAGCAAGAGCACTTCTAATATGAAAAAAATACAGTTCTGACACATAAAGCCGTGATAATAGTTTATTTTTCGTGGAAAGACCCTATCATCTTCTTAGCGGTGCACATTATTTGCACAACAGACTCTCCCCAGCCATTATATTTCAAAATTTATTCTGTTGTTCCTGCTTCATTAAAAATACAAAAGGATGTTTTCATTTTAAAATTTTGAAGTTGTTTGAAATAATATACAATAATCAAAACAAATACAAATAATAACTTCAATGTAACCAACACTACTTTGATTCCCAATTCTTAGCTCTTACTTCAGTTCAATCAGTTGAGAAAAAGTAGAATCGAAACGACTGTTTCTTCTAAATTGTTGTATTAAACTTTACCATTAAAAATCATATTAGTAATATAAATTTTAAAAAGCATAAAAAACAGAAATGATGTATGGGACCCTTGATTTTTTAAATTTGATTTTGGACAATTTCAACTGTTCCAAAATGCGATATTCCATGAATAACGTTTTGATAAAATAAATAACAAATTTTCTCTTGATAAAAAATAGGTAATAACGGAGACAATTTCACGCCTCATCAAAAGCATGCATTGTATTTAAAAGAACAAATCTCAACATGAAACAATCTTTTGGATCTTCACTTCAATTTTGTGGAAATGTAAAGATGTAGCAAAGTTATGTTCAAACTAAATATTCATGGTTTAGTATAAAACAGATTGTATACGCGCGAAAACTAAGCAGAAAAGGTGATATGAATAAATATTTTTTTTCCACGAAATGACTTTGTAATTCACAAAGTTTCCGCAAGCAAAATCGAAAGTCGAGACGTGAAGAACAGGAGTATTTAAAAGGTCTTCGGATCGAGGTTTGCGATCTCTTGTAAAAGTATAGTAGAAAAAGTAATAGATGAAAAATTTGATTTGTTGACCAGAATCACGAAAGGTTTGAAATTTATATTGATCTCCATTGAAGAGAAAATTGACCTAGGAATAAGGTGATAAAAACGACCAAATATCGACTACTTTAATAATTTCTTTTAAATTCGATTGTACTGTAATACCCGTTTTGTTGATCAAAGAGGAGAGAGAAAGAATTCTGTTTCATGATTAGAAGTGTAATATCTAATTTCCAATAATTAGTAATGAAGAATCATTAGAACTACGTGAAATACAGGGAAATGAAGGAATATAATTGGCAATATGATCCCCTTGAATCTACTCTTTTCTAATTTAATACAATCATTCTAATCTTTTACTAAATACTTCGATACGAACGTATAATGACATTTAGGCGTTTCCACTCTTCAGAATTCATCTTTCGTTTTGACGATAATTTTACTTTAAACTTCTTTATTCAAATTTCTCTTTATCTAATAGTAGTCCTATAGATGGAACTTCAAATATATCGATAAATATCGGATAAGAAATATTGGGAACATTTATTTGAAATAATTTCTACCATACAAGAACACTTTGAAGACTAATATATTTATGTAATATTAAATGTAAGTTATAATAATAAATTTTTTTAAAGTCACTTGTAAACTGCGTATGACCACGTGGAGGACAATAATTTGCTCTCCGGAAGTAAGGAAGGGACCATCCCATCAATTCCGATCAAGGACCCTAATATTGTTTATAAACCCTAATTGTTTAAAGTACCTCTAAATCCGAGATTTATTATCGCAGTTTGTTAAGAGCATTTACTAATATGTTATCAAGTCAGTTTAACATTTAAAATTGTTAATAAATTACTACAATAAATATTTTAGAATAGAAGAAATCATCTCTTTCAAGATGTGTTTCCTTAAGCGTCTTTTTTGTCAATAAAAATTTAAATATGTTGTCGAATTTTTATTCACAAATAATGATGCTTATTATTTAATATTGATATATGTTTTTGGGTAAAATAGTAAATGTTTTGGCAAAACGATTTCTTTCAGCAAAATTTCAACTCATAGAAGTGAGTAGAGACACGACGAGATCGGAGTCTTACGCTTTGGCAACGCCCATCTCGTAGGCCAAAGAGAAGCTAACACGTTCACATATTTAGCCGTCAATATCATAGAAACTAATAAACATGTAGCGTGACCACAATAAATTAATTAATAAATACTTGAATATCAGATTCATTTGACTCGAAGAATATGACTGCGTAAGCAAAATCCATTCGGTCAAATAAAGTTAACGCATTTAACCACGCGCCGGCCAACGGTACGACGTTGCCACATAATGCGTGATCCAGCATTAGTTAATTGTTGGAAGCCATGGAAGAGATCGTGCAAATGAACCTAGTTTTTTTAAAAAAAACCGAACCTTGCTTTCTATTCGACAATTTTTTTTCCCCCGTTTCCGAAGAGAGCGATCTGTAGAGAAGGATCACGGCGTTTGCTTCACTGCTTCTTTCTGCTGCGTTTTTTTTTGTTCCTTTCGTATCTTTTTCACCGACGCCGAAGCGTAATCTCCGAGTGATTTACGCGCAGGGATAGATGTACGGGCGAGTAGCTACTGCCCATAACTTAGCACAGACTTCTCATCGTCAGCACTCCCCCGTGCTTTACCTCATCCCCTTTTGTGCGCCTTTCACCTTCCACCTGACGGACGCGGCTCCAGAAAAACGCGTGTTTTTTTTTGTATTTTTTTTTTTTTTTTNCTTTGCTTTTGTGTCATTCCATGACGAACTAAAATAAACCCCTCCGGCGGCGAAGGCGCAAGCGTGCTCCCTCATCACCAAGTCACTCCGGGTTCAATGCACGGTGGGGTCATAAAAAATCGGTAGCTTTTTACATTTGTGTCCCAGTTCAAATAGCTGTGACTACTGAGAAACGAACCCTTCTTCTTCTATCAACCTCGTAATAGTCCTAGATCCACTAACTCTAGATATTACTGACAACAACAACTACTAACCCTTCCGTGTGAGCCAAGTTGTTGGTAAACCCAGCTAACCGACTCACCTGCTAACAATAGCCCTACCATTCTATCCTCCTACCTCCTATCGCTCCATGTAGATAAGCATCAATAGCACGCTACNTACAAATACTACGTAGAAAAAATTAACTTAGGACTGAACTCTACCATCTCAGATTTTGATAAAATTTGGCATAGACGTATTCAGTATAAGCTAAGAAAAGAATCAAAAATTTCTGTCGTATTTTGGAATTTACAACCACATAAGGTTTAAACAAAACTATACACAGCAAAAGAAACCTACATTAATTTTTTTAACACTAAACTCGCATTAAATGTTTTTCACATGATTTACCATGACAACAACTATTGCTAGCATGAACTTGAAAATTAAAAAAAAAACCTACGTTTTTCGAGAATTTGATATCTACATTATGTAGAAGTTCACAGTAAATATTATTAAATAAACTGTTAAGCGACACGTCTTTCACTTCCCTATCTCAACTAGGAGAGATTCTAGGAACATTTTAAAGTTTTGTGCGTTTTGTTTATACTTTATATTTTATACGTAACATACCAAACAGGTTGAAATATTACAATGATACTTTTGGTACTGTGATAACTTTCGCTCGGGAAGTCGAACCCGAGACTCCTGCTTTGATCGCGGGGGTGTTAACCACTACAGCATTTCCACACAGACCTAAACCCCGGAAGATCTGAGACTTATCCCCAAATCAGGAGATGAGTGAACTACGTGCAACACTAATGCTGTGTGGACTTGATTACCGGTTTCTAAGATGTAATCATGGAAACGTTCTATCACCAAAGATATGATAGCGGTAAATCAGAATTCAGAAAGAATTCACGGACTGAAATGTGTACGAAAATACATCTACTTATACAGATTTCGCATTATTAATTCCTTTCTATGTTCTAATGTACGCCGGTCAATTGACTCTACATTTTGAGATAGGTATACGTACGAGGAGTTTTCTGAAATTGTTTTGCTCCATTACCTTTTCTCGGATGTATAACACAATATTTATGAGGAAGTAAACAATCAAGTGAAAAGGGCACATACTTTTTCCATATCATACAGATTTGTGCATAGTTTGTATTTTATTTAAACATATTTTTATATTTAGCTAAAATATACTGAAACGTATCACTATTTATGAATTTGTTTTTGTATGTATAAGACTAGCATCATGTAGTTTTACTGAAATTCCTGTTTTCTTTTTCAGGTGAGTGATCTCTGGAACTCCACCCAAAAAAATGGCGACAGATGATTAAAGGAGAATCAATTTCGATTAACATCTGTGAAATGGAAGGTATGATGTAGTACTACGTTGTTTTCAAATTATTATTATTTAATTTCTATAATATAAGTTTCTACCTTCTCTAACATCTACGTTACTTTGAATTCCTGTTTATCTCCTTTAATCTTAAAGATGTAGTTTTTTTTCTTGTTTTTTATTAATATTGTCTACAATATTTCAGAATCTGCTTATTCATAGATAACGAATCAAATATTTTAATAGATGAAGCCAATATCTTATTTTATTCTGTGATGATTGACATTAAAAATATTTTATTTTCTCAGGCTGAATTTTATTAACGGTTCAACCAAAATTTTTTTTATTTCTCACCTATTCAGTTTGTAATATGAAAAGTTTGGTTCATTAAAATATCTTTTTGACATTCTTTTGAGGAATGTTATCAACATCATATAGTATTTTAATCTTTATTTTAAAATCTTAAGTTCAATCGTTCATAAAATTCAGTCATCAAAAACAAAACATTTTCCTTTATGTCGGTCACTATTGAGTAAAATTCGTTAAGTTTGTTGTGCAAAGTAGACGAGCAAATTGAAGTAATGTTGATGTGATTAGTTCGAAATTATGTTGTCGTCACTGAATTTTCATAAAACGAAAAGAAAAGAAAAGTTGGATAGGCTTAGTCACAATGGTGGTAGTGTGCTAATTTTTATTTATATGATGCTATTATGAATGTCGAATACATTATTTTTGATGATCATGTGGTCTCAATCTCATTACATCATAACCTAACACACCAAGTAACTGCAAGTTCAACGAATAATTTTCAGACGTATTTGATGAAGGAAAAATATTACGATACAATTCAAAGTTCGAAATTGCTACTAAATTCCTCATTACAATAAACGCAAGACTTGTTTAACAAACAAACACCTTAAATACCCACATCATTGGTCTTCATCACAACACTGACTTCTGTTGGTCACAACAAGCAACACAGGTCGTGTGAATGGTCTGTGGACTCAACACTTTTTTATGCAAGTGAGTCTATCGTCAATTTTTGGTCCTTTGAAATCCTGCAACACACAAATGTACCTAAATTCTCCCTCAATTTCTGTACAGCCTCATTAAAGTAGAAACAATTCTATAGGTACTTCATTTTTTGTAATTAGTTTAATATGATCGAATAGGAAAGGATATTTTACAAACGGACCTCACAGAGCATATGATACAGTGGTGAATTATTTTATCCCGCGATTTCAAAATTTATGTGTTTAGGGACCTTTGTCATTTAGACCAGATTTGTTTTAATTTAAATACCATTGTTTGAAAATGTTATTATAAATGTATTTCCGGAATCGTGGAGTTTCGGAGAAGAGACAAAAACCATTTTGTATCACCGTATTCATAATCAATGTAACTACGCTTTTGAACACTGAATTGTTTTATTTTTTATCGTCTACAGGGACCCCATTCTAATTGAAATATCCCTTTTTTCAGCGCATTGTAAATTTAATCACAATTATCATTTACGCTCATCTGTATAAGCTTCATTACATTTGTTTGAAAAAAAAAAATTAGCTCTCGCTGTATGAAAAGTGTTCTTTTTGACTTCACTTACTCAAACACTCCTCTTTATTCTTACGCAAATGTTTATTTTTCATTCGCTGGCTAGTATTAACTTCCCTTCCTCTGCCCTTTTTCCTGTGTTCTGTCACACTGTGAACTCCTTCGCGATTTGAAGCTTCAACTTTTATTTACTTTACGAACTCCGTTAACTGGTGTTCTTTTTTCTAATCTTCGTATGTTTGTGTATGTGCTCGCGTTTGTTTCTGTTCCAACCCCTAGCGCATTCTGCATATCAACTCTTCTGTACTGTTGGAATAATAATTCTTCGCGTTTTCTCATCTAAGTTTTCTTCTTCCTGTTTTCCAACTTTTTACATTTCTTTTCTTTGTTTCATTATCTCTGAGTTTCCGATTTGAATAATGCTCGTTATCTCTGCCTTTTTATGCAATTAAAGTTTGTTTCATTAACTCATATTTCATTGTGTTATTTTTTCCGTTCTCTTTTTAATTATTTTTCTTTCGAATTTCACATTTCGTTTATCAGGTATTCTCTTTCTGAGAATGCTCGTTTTTTATTTTATCCTCTTTGGGTTTTTTTGTTTGATTTTCTCTTTCTCTTGCGTTTCCTCCCTTCCTTTGTTCGGTCGTTAGTTATGTGTTTCTGTGACGTCACACGCGAGCGTCTGGTGAGCGAGATACGTCACACGCCGGCTTTTGTCTTTTCCTCTTCAAAATCTCCTGCCGTCAAACTCGGTCCTTAATGACTGCATAGTGTGCTTTAAAGAGAGTGTGCGGAAGTTTTTTTTTCCTCCTCTTTTAACATCCTTTTATTTCGAGGGCTTACGTATGACTACGAATTACGACGAGTTCTTTCTGAGTTTGTTCTCTGTATTAAAGGTTCACTTGCAAATTTTCTTTCTCTAATCTGTACAAATATTATATTTGCGGAACAAAAGAAATATAATAATAATAGTAATAATAATAATAATAAAATATTTTTGATTCTTTTGTGAAAGTTATACAAACTGCGACTATTTAAGCTTGTAGGTCTGTTGTGAATGAAATATCAAGAAGATTGCATGCATTATTAATATATGACTAATGTACATTTAAATATTTCTTACTTAAAGTATCTATGTAGGCTATTATTTTCATGCCAATTAAAAATTATTATGTATTTTATTGAGTATTAAAGGTGGAGAAGTAGAAAAAGGATCTTGAAAATATTAGACTGCAGAGAAAAGTTGAGTTTTTAATCGTAACGCCCATTTTGCACGCTCCTAAGCTTCGGTCATATTAAAGTGAAAATACATTCTTCGTAATGTCATCGTATTCATCATACCTGAGAGGTAGTTAAATTACATCATTCATCTTTCAGAATTTTCGAAAATATATTTGTGCTTTCAGATTATGGCATAGAAAGGGTCCGAGAGAATAAATTTCTTTTATTGCGTGAAAAAAAGTTTAGCAGTTAGTATATATTGGAGCTCGAAAATTGGTCGTATATTTTAGCACTGGAATATTTATCGTGTTCATACCAACATTTTCGAAATTCTGCTAGAAAGAGAAATATTTAAAAAAATATATAGCTCCTTTAATCTGAAAAATTAAAATTAATCTCGACTCTTACACATTGCTTTAAAATTTCAAATACTAGAAAATACGTCAGATTTTTTTCAATATATTTCGGAGTTTATGTACAACACAACATATACTTCACTAGCATTTTAGGAATTTCAAACAATATGTCTGATTTTCATAATAACGTGACTCTTTGATCGGTGCCACTGAGCTGTAAAATAAATTATCATGCAATTACGTGAATCACCTTTGCAAGCACAATATATTTACTGTAAATAGTTAAACTACATATTTTAAATTCACTCTCCATGAGGCCTTCGCAAATAATTACATATTTATAGTGGAAATGGAAACACATGATACTAATTGGAAATCTGAAGTTATACGAGAATCGCTAGTCAATGTATTCTGATTACTTCCAAAAGAATATTGATCTCAAATTAAATAAATAATTCAAGACTTACGAACAGAATAATTTTGTGATTAAAAGCTCACGACGTTTCGGCTTTACGTCGCAGTCGTCGTCAGGTTGTAAGCTTCTAATAATAAAAAAAATTATGTTCGTTCCTTACAGGTCGTTAGTCATTTCACGTCTCTTGCGACGCACTCCTTGCCATTTAAGTATTATTTACAAATTATTTACTAATTTATTTATCATAATCACACATTTCTTATGAACCTAACTAATTTTTTTCCATTAGATTTGTAATGAACGAGTCTACACGTTGATATTTTGTGTTATTTGTATTTATTACAATTTTTCAGTTTTACACCCATGAAAGAGTTAATTTTTTTATATCTTTTGAACTCTCTTGTAATATAACGAACAAAACAGTAATTCTTCTCTTTTCAGGTCAATTCAAAACTGATTTGTTGCTAAATTAAGTTTGCTAAGTCCCTGGTCAATTTGATTATATCATAAATAGAATTAATAAGACTGGTAACTTGTTTATATTGTTTTGAAACCCTAACTATTAATCGATCCCAACACGTTTCATAGTTTAATTTTTTTATGTCACACAGTCCGTTTTCAAAATTATTGTCTAATTCTATGTCACCTGATTTTTCTCCCCATCAAAATTCGTGATAAAAATTACTTCAATACAATATTCATCTTTTTTTTTTTTTTCATTTTCTTTGCTACTCTCAGTTTCTCGACCAACTAGTCATTGCCTGGGGTTTTTCCATCTCTTTTTATTGTCGCGGTCATTTTGCGTAAGTCTTGTGATCCTTCTATTCCGCCAGAGGCTGGGAATTTTCTTCTACCTAATTACATGTTGGTTAATCGCCTGTCTCATACAAAGAGTTTGCAGAACATATTCTTCAAATGCAGCATATACCTCTTTGGTCGCTACGAATTTTCTCCGTGTGTCGAAGTTGAGAATTCCTCTCTCCTTTTACAGTCCGTACCAACAACTTCTTCTTTCTTATGCGACGAGTTCACAGTCAGACAATACGTCGTTTACCGTCTCATCGTCTTTACCGCAAGGACATAGTCTTAAATTCCTTTTCTGCCAATGCGTATTAAATTCTCCATGGCCAGTTGCTACTTCTAGCAGTTGCCATGATGGCTGAAACTTGTTCTTCTTAGTGTATCGTACACTCGTTATAAAGTTATACGATCCGCATCCCTCTATTGACTTGTACCAATGCACTTCCCAAACTGTCAAGCAATCCATTACTGTCGTGACTCTTCCATCCTCCCTTTATCCGCGTATCTTATATTTCGTTTCCCCAATTGTACTTCCTCTCCTTGACGAGCTGTGTATCGTAGTGATCTATATATAAGTCCCAGAATCACCTGCATGACCTTCGTTGAGACACCATTATTTCTCCCGCACCGATATCCATCATATACTACTTAGAGTTATATAGTAATTTATAATTATAAATCCTTATTTGCATTTAGGAAATCCGCATAAGATTAAATTCCACACTGGCCGCATTGAGTGCAGCGTGCACCCAATGTAACACATGACAGAGAGGCGCTCCCACCCCAGGGATTAGCACTCCAGGTTAGTCAAATCATGGAAATGTATGATTTTTGTCTGTGATATTGTTTGAATTGTTTTCAAACACATGAATATGAGTAAAACCGAAGAAAAAACATGCTTTAATTTGTATCCATCGGCTAATGATGCAGTGTAAAGAATATTCAAGAACTTTCCTGGCTCGTTTGAAATGCACAAGAGCATTAAGTACAACTTAATGTGCACAACTGTTTCGTGATTTTGGGCATCTCAGCAAGTAAAAATATCTTTCTCAAATGTCCGGTGACGTATAGATAAAAGTGATGACGAAAATACTACAAAGGAAAATTTACTACAAATCAAAGAAAGCTTCCATCACTTTCATGTTTCAAAAATTGGTTGTTTTTTTTGAAAATAATTGTTTTCTCCATAAGACGCAATGTATTACACCATCAATTATAATTATCTCTTTTAAATGGCCGGTGAGGTATGTTTTTCTAACGTTGACCCACAATAAGTACATGTTACTCTGTTTATTTACGCCGATTTGAGATAATTTAGTGATTTAATTCTACCTACGCTAGTATTATTTTGAGGCAATAATCAAGTACTTTCAAATGACACTACTATAACATCTGGAACTCATTCTCTTGGAGTCCGTTTAAGAATTCTCAGGGGAATAAGGAAACGAAAAAGCAAAGAGATAACGCTTGACTGTGAGGCAGTAGCAAGCGGCTGGTGAAGTAGAACNTGACTGTGAGGCAGTAGCAAAGCGGCTGGTGAAGGAGAACTCTTCGTCAATGGTGGACGGCTGTGCAATGGAATGGGATGCCCTGAGCGATACCATCCCTCAAAAACTCGCTTTATTCTGCTATGTATCATTGTGTGTGTGAAGTGAACGCTGCGAGGGACAGTGGGCACTATTCCCAAAATTTGTCGACAAAATGGAATTAAAATTATTATTAGCAGAGCTCAGATCAATATGCACTAAAAAGTTCAAAAAATTACTTAAAATGTGCGCATAAAAGTCCGAGTTAAATGCACAAAAAAATGGAAAGATGCGCCTAAAATAACACGTTACGTGTGTATCTTCTTATGACAAAGAAAGTGCAAATGTAGATTGAGGTTTGAATAATACCACTGAGCTCGTTCGTACAATATAAGTCATATTTAAATTTTAAAAAACATTAATTTAACCTAAAAATTAAAAAAATTCAAACAATTCAATCTATTAAATTAAATACAAAAAAAAATCCCACGAGATAAAAAATGCTAGCAATCGATTCCTCTAAGCCGTAGAAAGAGTCGGGAAAAGTCTGTAAAACCTGAGAAATCCAAGTAATTATTACGCTACGTTGCACTAATCCCCTCAAGGGTTTAAAATTTGAGAACAAGCTCACCGTTCTTACTAAATTTATAAGGAAAAACTAAAAATCATCGAGTCAAAATTATACAATTTGAATTCATTCAAGCGTGAGTTGTCGTCCAACTCATAGTTAACTAGCAGATTTGGCATCACGCAGGAGTTTGAATTTTTTCTTTCCGGTCACAGTTTAATAAAGAGACGGAATGCACAGAAACAGTGTCTCTCCTACCTTTTAGGCGCCCACACTACTCGCGGCGAAAGAATAGTATTGAGGGAGGTGCGTGAAGTCCTCGTGAAAATCGCATTACGAGATTTTCCCGAATCCTTCCCTCGCTGTAGACACACGAGCGTTTTCTTCGTGTGAGCAGAATTTTAGTGAGCATACGTTCGGATGCTGTCACCTACATCAGCTGACATGTAGAATGATTGATATGCGAACTGTGAGGGACTGAAATCTTGATCTCAAATCTTCGACTGCCAGTAAATTGTTGGAAATTAACTTTTCCACAGTATATAGCAGCCTTTTTTCTGGATGCCGAGGCATTTCGTCTGGAATGGATGGAATGGATGGCTACACCTTGGTGGAACGATCTCGGGTGTCGCGCTCGCGAAGATGAACAGTGCAAGCCAATCAAACGTCAGCCAAAAAATACCACGTGACACGAGCATCGTGCGCGCGGCACTTAAATTAGATTTTTTGTGAAGCAGAGTGACTTGTTCATTTATAATTTCGAATCGATTTCTTCGTTGGGTGTTTCTCGTCATTTAATACTGGTGTCAATAACACAAATACTTATTGCACACTTCATTTCCCATCTCGCATCATCTTATTTCCACCGCCACGCGCCTTGTCTCCGGTCGTGTTCGTTCTTCGTGCCAGTTTCGGCTGACAAATGATTGGTCGACATTTAGATGCGCAACGGGCTCGACCAATACCAGACTCCCCCCCAACCCCCACCCCTTCACTGGAGACATGTGGCAACGCCGCACTTTTCCTTCCGCAGCGAGGACTGTAGAGGATAATTTTTCCCGGATGTTAGTGAAACCTCCCTGTGTGCCTCAGAGAATGTCCGCAATGTGACATTTCCTTGTCCATTTCTCATTGGTCGACTTGCTGGCAAAATGGAGCGTTATCTTCCTGTGGAGGCGACTCTTCCTCGTTATGGACTTCGAATGGAGCCATAAAAGACACATTTGTCACTTCAATGATTCGAATTGCCTTCTAGCCAAGAGAGAAGAAATATTCTAGGAAATAATTCAGGGAGCATTTTCTTTGTCCCTCTCTACTCAAATGCAAATATAATCATCAACGAAATATTATGGATTTTTTGTGACTGGTATTGGAATTTCAAAAGTTGGTTGAGATTTCACCGAAACTAAGGCAGTGTTTTAAAATTTCATTACTTTAAATTTATTTCTTTGGATAAGAAAATACGTAGATGCAAGTTCATAAGACGGGAATAGTCTAACATTTTCCTTCTCTAACTGCCACCACACTCATTTGCCTGAAACTACTAAAATCTCTGTTATAACTTCCTCTTATATTTGTACAAAGACACAATTCTATTTATATCTCTGCAATTATTTTATAAAATTTGCCAAAAAGAGTTGTCATCTTAAATTTTGTTGTGGATTTTTCTCATAAAATTTATGCACGTGAAATTGCTTAACATCAACATTAAATTATTGGTTTCGAATAATTTTAATTTTTAATCACGTGAGAGAGTAACACCTGTTTCAAACTTAAAAGTGTACATATTTCTTCCGTGTGCCCTACACGTGGAGAATATATGTGATAACTTTCGGTCAAGTGAAAATGGCGACCAGCCGGGACTCGAACCCGGGTCTCTTGCTTTGATCGCAAGGGTGTTAACCGCTACACCACCGGTTTGCCTTCCACACCTGTACACCATTTCCATCCAGAACTAAACCCCGGGGCACCTGAGACACATCCCCATACAGGAGATAAGTGAACCAAGCGGTACACAATGCTGTGTGCACTTTATTACCGGTTTCACACTTACCTGAGTGTTGAGGTTCGTTATGTACATATATCTTCCGTGTACCGGTAATAAAGTGCACACAGCATTGTGTACCGCCTGGTTCACTTATCTCCTGTATGGGGATGTGTCTCAGGTGCCCCGGGGTTTAGGTCTGGGTGGAAATGGTGTACAGTTACGGAAGGCGAACCGGTGGTGTAGCGGTTAACACCCTTGCGATCAAAGCAAGAGACCCGGGTTCGAGTCCCGGCTGGTCGCCATTTTCACTTGACCGAAAGTTATTAAAAGTGTATTAATCAAACTATTAAGTAAATCAAATAAAAAATCAATTGATTAATTAGTAAATAAATCTCCTTATTGCCGTCTCTAGTTTTGAGAGTTTTAAGTCGGTGCAATTTTTATGTCTCAGCTTGGCATGTCTAGTTGATTTACCATGAGCGTCGAAATAAATAGTTGTAAATCACACACCGCATCACTTTCAGCATATATAACATCATTTGAAATATATTGTTATATTTTCAACCATAGCAGGGAGATCCATTAACATGGATTCAAGCCTTAACGAGTATGCCTTTTTAGGTTAATGATTGGAACGCGTCTATTTTACGCGTCAGCGCTGTTTTAAACTTGATGAATTGCGTGGAATTTATGATGCGTCGGAAAGGATCCATAATCAATCGTTGACACACTTTCTGTCGTAAATTTCCTTTCACGCGGATTAAATTCTCGCAATTACGCTTTTCATTGATTCATCATTTTGAGATCAGTCCTTAACTAGAGAGGAGTAGCGGGTTTAATAACTCATTTAACTTTTACTACTATTTCATACGTTTACTCTGTGAAGTGAATTTGAACTTTTTGTTTTGTTTTGCGCTCAAAAATTATTTAATTAATATCTTATTAGATTTTTACATGTACCTAATAATAATAATAATAATAATAATAACTGATTTAGAAAATCTACAGAGAAAATTGCGGGTAAAATTGACAAACCATCGGAAACACCACGCAAAATCAAGTAATCTGAGAATGATACTTCCAAGAGATGAAGGCGGAAGAGGAATTATAGATATAAAAAAACGTACACAACAGACAGATTGCTCAACTTCGTTCTTATTTTCACGAACGGATAAAGGAATGTTCACTACACGCCAGTATTTGGAGCTCAGACAACAATTATTAGAGGCTAGAAACTTAGACAGTGAAAAAATTTCAACAGAAGCAGACAAAATTTTGGAACGGAAGAGCATGGCACTGCACGGAAGACACCCTCACGACCTGAGCAACCCCAATATCGACAAGAAAGCGTCGAACGCATGGCTCAGGCGAGGGGAGCTTTTTCCTGAAAAAGAAGGGTTTGTTATGGTCATCCAGGATCAGGTTATTCCCACTAGGAACTTTAAGAACTATATTATGCAAGATCCCCATATATAAAACGATAAGTACAGGAAATGTGGAACTGCTTCTGAAACAGTGCAACATATAACCGGAGCTTTTAATAATTCGGCACGAACTAATTATTTACATCGCCATAACCAGGTGGCTAACATAATTCACCAAGCAGTAACTTTAAAGTATTGCCTTATAGAAAATAGCACACCTTATTACAAATATGAACCAGCTGACGTTTTAGAATCAACAAACTTCATATTATATTATGACGGGTCAATAATCACGGACCGTACAATTCATAACAACTGACCAGACATAGTGCTAAAAGATCAAGTAACAAAAACAACCTATTTGATAGACATAGCTGTGCCAAACACTCACAACTTCAGAAAAGAATTCAGGAAAAATATCAGAAATACAGTGACCTTAAGGCAGAAATACAAAGGGTATGCAGCATGGATGGAGTTTACATAGTACCGGTAGTAATGTCCTATACAGGAGTCATACCTATCTCCCTCCACAATAGTATTAGCATGTTAAAATTGCGTAAGACCATTTATGTACAACTTCGGAAAGCTGTTGTGCTAAACACTTCAAGAATAGTCAGAAAATTTTTGGATCATCCAGAGTGAGTGTGCTTGGTGTAGCCCGTAACTCACTACGACCAGCAGAAAAAGCTGACATCCTAAACGGAATAAAATAATAATAATGTTTATTGTTCTTTGGTAAAAAATACAATACAGAATTAAAATCATAAACATTAAAATAGCATTATAATTTTGAAATATAATTATGATGCATGCGTCCTTGTATTCCTTCCTCCCTTCCACTATCTACTTTTTGCATTCTTCCTTGAATTTTGTAACTGTGACCTTTACATATGCGGGAAGTCTTCATAATCGTCTCATTTTGTCAACCCATGCTGGATGATGAAAAACTAAGCAACTATTTGTATCACAGTGATATTATGAAAAAAAATCTCCTTTTTTATTTCAGACAGTTATTGACAATATGAACAAGTATGTTTCTGAGTAATGGGTTTTTCGTTGTATTGAATACTAGTTCAATTTGCCTGACACCGCCGGGATTTTAGAATTCCAAACATTTGACTGGATTTCTCAAAGCTCTGTAAATAAAGTACATGTGTAGAAATATTACGTGTCATAGAAATACATTTGTACATTGTTCATTCTCCAAGTCATAAGTGATGTATTTGGAAACGTAATTGTTTAGATTAATTTCGACCAGTTGAAAATGGTGACGATCCGGGAATCAAACCCGGGAATTCTGCATTAGTCACGGGGGTGTTGACCACTACACCACCCGTCGGCCTACCGCAACTGGTTACAATTTCCACCCCGACCTTATTACGGAAGACCTGAGACACATCTCCATACATGAGATAAGTGGACCTAGGCGGAGCACTGTGTTGCTTGCACTGATATACCGGTTTCACACGTACATACTTGTTAAATTACAATGCATACATAATGCAAAACTATTAATTAAGTTCAAATCTTTTGGTGAATATTTCCAAGTTTTGTGAATAACTGACATCTTGACTTCATTCAAAGAGAATATCGTCACTGAAGAAACAACACCTTAGTGACATTTTTTTGGAAATTGCGTTTTTTTTTGTATCTCCATGGAAACATACGCATTTAGTATTGTCTCACGACCTAGTTCGCCGAAAATCCAACAGAATAAGCTGTTGTGATCTTTTACCACTAAACAAAACTACTTTTCTATTTCCATTGAAGATAACTTAGTTCCAGCAAATGTAAATGTTTATTACTCCCCACATGGTCATTCGCAGTTTACAACTGCTTTTTTGACAATAAAGTTTATTTATTTATAACGATAAAATGGTAGATGTTCACTAAGGTTTTTCAGCTTTCCTAAAAAGTTAGCTTATAGTCACACAGACTGTGATATTTCTTAAGTGACAATACAATATCTACAATAATGTTCAATTAAATCTTCGAATATTTAATTGTGTAATTGATAATGTGGATGGGACACACTCCTGACTCTTTACCATTACATTACAATATTGTGACTGTATGAGTAGTACTACTAATAATTTTTTGGTGAGGAGGTTTTGATGAGAAGTTGTTCTTAACCGTGTCATGAGTGAGCTCCGGAAAGAATATAACGAAAATAAATTGTGAGAAATATATAACGTGCAATTTCTTTGGATTAAATTTGTAGCTATTGAAAGTACAGTGATAGAATATGTAAGGAATGGTACAGTTCATGAATTCTGATTACACTTCTTAATATTCACTTGGATATAAATAAAATACTTTATGGGATATTTAATGGGATTTTGATAATTAATATTATTATTTTTTCTTTCTAAAATCATTGGAGGTTTTAAAGCTACTGATGTACTAGGAAGCTTTTAACTGCATATAACATGTTCCTCATTTCAACATGTTCTGAGGGCTAATTAATTAATTTGCAGACGTTCACTCCTTCCTGTGATTTATCCGAGTCTTCCACGAGGTATATAGGACATAAATAATCCCTTCCCTACGTCATCCGTCTTTCACGAGTGAATTTACATTAGCGCTTACGACTTTACGTAAATCTTTCTTCCTCTTCCCCTCCCCACTCTTCATGGCATATTCTTAGTGCTTATTCATCCCGTCACACGGAGTATCCCATAAAAAGACAAAATGTGACGCGTAAATAAGCTCATAGCCATGTTGCGTACGTACAGTGACTGGCTTTTACGGTGCAATTTCCAAGCAGACTCAAACGCTGGCTCGAATTTACGGTAAACTGGTCGAAACGCGTTCCGTATTCATATTGAATAAAGACAGAGATAGCTAACTAGAGTCTAAAGAGACACGAGGAATCATCATAAAGTATCATAAATACCAAAGTAATATTTCCTACAAATACACGAAATGATTTTTGGCTAATTTCAAAAATAAATAAAAATATTTAATTAAAAAAAAAAAGATTTCATATTTTCGAAGTTATTTTTAATTAATTTTGACACGTCTTTGAAAGTGTGACTTTATTTCAGACGCTATAATCACTACTGGAATAGTAGTGTTCATCTTGTACCGAATGAAAACATGTATTTTTCAAGTTTAATGTAAAACTCGATGTATTTCATGATGATAGACATTAGCTCGTGTAAGTGGAAGTCCGTAACTTGTATCTTACCTTTCATTAAATAAATCAATTTCACAAAATCGATATTGGACAGTTGGCTTAGTTACAAAATCGGTATAATTGCTTGATATTCTTTATAGCTCTCGTTATATTCCGTCTAGAATTTTATATCTAGAATCTTTACGTGAGAGTGATGTGTCTTCTCGTAGAATCCCCACCTCCCCGCAAGTAAAGAAACGAACCATTTGATTTTTCTCTCTCTAATTATCTTGTTAAGCTATCTCACTAATTCTGGCTTCTGTTGATTTGATAAATTTATCCAACAAATTAGTTTTCTTCTCAAAGATTAAGTTATCTTTTTGTCTTCCATTGAACATATGATAATTAATGAATAGGACGACCTTTAAATTTGACTTGTCTCCTACGTAAACACGGAGTTTTGAGTAGTGAGTAAGTCTTCCGGAGTGTTAATAATGAATTTAAAAAAGAAACTCAGACATGGCAAAAGTGTAGAACGAAAATAAAGCGAATGAACGAGCGAAAAGCAAAAATACAGCGAAAAAATAGAATTATATAATGGAACGATATATTAGAGGATCGGTCATCAATAAAAGATTCTTTTTACAACCCCAACGTTTCGGCAATTTATTTTGTCTTCATCAGGGCCGTATGTTTTGGAACCACACCATCATCAATTACCACCAGCTATAACTTCTAAACAGAGGAATGTTGTAGAGATGTAGTGGGTTGTATTTAGAGGTTATGGCTGGGGGTAATTGATGATGGTGTGCTTCCATATCATACATGTATGTTGTTTTGTATTATGATAAGACTTTTTGAGTATGTTTTTGTAACAGTTATTTCATAGTTATATAGTGAGTAATCATTGACTTATTGTTTGTCTTAATAAGGTGTTTCAAAGTTGTACTAGAAATAATGTAAATTGTGTATGTTCTTTGTAGCCCTGATGAAGGCAAAATGATTTGCCGAAACGTTGGCGATGTAAAAAGAATCTTTTATTGATGACCGATCCTCTAATTTATCGTTCCGTTATATAATATATATTATCAACATGAGAATAAACAGAATTATATTCATGTATTTCACTTAATATGAAGAACAAGTGATATTACTTGTTAAATAAATAATTCAAGAATTACGATCTCAAGCGGATGAATAGTACATATTTTGTGATTCAGAGATCAGGGCTTCATCAAATTAATTTCTGCCACCTGACGAAGACTTCGACGTAAGGTCGAAATGTCGTGAGCTTTAAATCACAAACTGAACGTCCGTAAAAGGTCGTATATCTTTAATTATTTATTTAATTGACATATTGGACGTCAATTGTTGTGGATATTACTTGCTAATTAAATGAAGAATAGAGGTGAAAAAAAGAAAGGAAATCAAAATCATCCAGTCTCATGAATATAACAAAAATATTGGACGTGTATGTTATTACGAATTAGTTTTAACAATTAGCTGTACCTTTCTGTCGTCTAAGGTTAAGAAATTGTGTTCTAAAAATACACAAAGGGACTAAAATGTCTTTATCAATATAAATATAAATCACAAGTTATACATTCTTACTTATATAAATTCATAAATAATTTAATAATGATCGAATTTTTAAGAAGTATCAAGAATTTCTAAAATAATTTATTCTTTATGATTTGTATTACTCATTTACTTGAATTTAATTATGAACAATTTTAGAATATAAAATAAATTATATTTAATTGTTTGGCGTAAATTATTTCGTTTTTCTTTTCCATTTGGATGCTTAAGTCTCAAGTATTGGCGAGAGATTACATGACAGATCTGCCACATCGCTTTCCACGTGTCGGAAATCATTCTTAGTTATTAACCAAAATATACGAGATGTGACGCGGGAAGAAAGAAGAAGAAGAAGAAGAAAATGAAAAGGGGAGGGAGAAATGAAGTAGTGAGATGTGAGGCAAAGACGATAACAAGTAGAGTGATGGGAGAAAAGGATGGAAAGGGTCGCCGTCCCTCTGACGGAGATGGAGGCAACAGAAGAAAGAAGGAGACTGAGAGGTTTCGATTACAGGTCGTAAAACGGAGAAGAAGAAAAGTGAGCAGAGGTAAAATATATACAGAAAAAATAAAAGCACGAGAGAGATCTCTAATGACTCAATTTGCGTTTTTCTTACTATATCTCTGTGTATTGTACATTACTAGATGCAAATGACACATTAGACCAATAAATAAAATTGTAATTGAAAAAGAATATGCTAGCGTCTCTAAACGAATCCTTTCAACACGTCTTGTCACTTCAATCAGTCTTTTACACAAACGTACACTCTACCGTCCCACACAACCGTTTTAAGACAGCTAGCACCATATTTCTCCACTCTGGGGAAAACATTCCTTCCACAACAATTAATTTTCAAATGCTGCTGATTATAACCTTTTTTTTAAAATCCACTTAAGTACATAACGCGGCCTAATAAAATTTCACTTTAAAATTTTCGTCTCCAACGTGTAAGCGTTCGCGCCCACTGTTATGCTGTTCCCGTGTTCCTATTCTCACCCCCCCCCCCCAATTTGGTCACCGCAGAGACGCAAACGTTGACCATAAAACGCACTCTGTTGAAGACGACGAGATGAAGCGCTTTTTACGATGCTCAGCTGATAACAATGGCTTTCGCATGGTTCGGCTCTTTCGATTCGGAGAGAGAGAGAGAGGAACGAGAAATTTGTTCTGCGAAATTTAGTTCACACAAAATGAGAGACGCAATATCACGTTAGTACCGTGTGACGTAGAATCGGAAAGTAATGTGTATTTTTTTATATTCATTGTATTGCAGCAATTGGTTAACACAGCGTTTTCATGTGTGGTTCTTGTTTTTTTTTACTGTAGAGTACGTATCAGGAATGTATTGTAATCGGTTGAAAAAAGAAATGCAGATCTTTTCAGATCTATACGGATTAGCTTCAGGAGAGTTTATTTTCAAAATTTTGGCAACGTCCAATGTTACTTGAATGCGTCGGGAATAGAAAACCTATTTCTGGTCAGCTCATTCCAACTTCATTTACATTTTAATAATACCTCTATTTCCGGTTTCTTAAAATTTAAAATTCCGAAACAATGACAAATGCTATTACTGGATGATGAATTCCGTACGTCATAGTCCTTTTTGAGACACGGCGAAAATTTATTACGCAGAAAATAATTATCTTGGAGGCCTCTTTTTCAGAACAGAAATGAAGCAATTGCTAAGAGTACAGGGTCTGTGATAATAATTCCTGCAATATATAATCGGATGAGCAGTTATGAAGTTGTGGAGTAAACTTCGTAAGGTTTTGGGGATAAATGAATAAATAATTTTAGACATATTGAACAGTTAAATGTCTTTATGATTGATATTTCTACATATATTTTATCTTTACCAGCATATAGTTTTCTATGATCTTTTTTGGGTAATTCATTTGGAAAGTTGAGTGAAGTACACTCCAGATGTCTTCTTATCATTAACATAAGGAGTATTTTATATCCTCAATCTTGGCAGGGTTCTGTACATTATGTGTAGCCCCATCTCTGTCCTATTTTTCTCCCATTTTCCTTCGGGTACTTCATCAAAATTGATAAGTTGGTCCCTTATTTTCTTTTGGGGATTAAATTAGCAATGAGCCGATTCACTTTTTAAATACTTTATGGAAACCATTAAGAAAAAAGAGAAATGTTTGAATCTTGGATCGAAATTTTTCATATATTTACATTCATCCATCCGTATCTTGTGAAGTAAAATGAGTTTATAAGATTCAATCCAGGTATGCACGTCTATACTTGTGATCATATTCCTGTACTTTCTAAGGTCTCATTATTTTTTATTACAGCGTGAAAATATTTGATTTTGTTGTTGTTGTTTGTGACTGATACAGTGAAGAAAAGTTTATGTGAACTATTTTCTTCGTCCTGGATTTAGTTCTGGACACATTAATATTCCTGATTTACATCATGAAAACGAATATTTCATACTTTTTAAATAAACATGTAATAATACTTTTGTATTGAATTATTTTTGGTGTTGAGATTAACAGAAACACTGTGTACAGAAAGGACAGCTCGAGTCATTGAAAAAAGCTTTTTGAACTATTATGTTAAACAACAAAATGTTTTGGGAGATTTCTCTCCCCAGGAATCCCGGAATTCCCGTCTTGATATGAGCTATTTTTTTAACTCAAAAAGTCTGGACATTCGTTCTAGACGAGTTCTTTCCTAGTTCAACGTTAAAAATAAAACTGCAACTTGGAAATAGGGAACACTAAGAGTATGGGATGAATGAGAAGGTTATAAAATGAGTAAATATACTCCGCTTTTCTTGTTAAGGCTTTTACTCAAAGCGAATGTGTACTGAAGAGAGATGGATATAAACGTTATTCCCGACTTCTCGTATCGCAGTGTCGTTTCGAGTAAAGGGCACTAGGTCAGGACCCCAAGCACCTCAAAACACATTTTTATTTTATTTTTAATGCCTTTTGGCCAGGTTCCGGTCATGACACCTGCTCTTCCACCTAACCGTTCGACTTGAGGAAGGGAATTGGGAAGGAGAGATGCCGGGTGGCCGGGGAACTTATGGTACCGAAGCGACATTTGTCGCGAGTAGATCAGGCTCACCTAGTTTAGCCGAGATGGGTTTGAACCCTCGCTTTCCCACTCAGCGCGAATGTGGAAGCAAAGAAGTGACCACTACACCGCCCGTGTTGGTCCTTTGATTTACGTACTGAGATTTTCAATTATTGTAAAAATTATTGTTTTATAACAATATTTTTTTATTTCGCTTGTACGAAATGGAAAGAAAAATCAAATAAATTCATCAAATGTTTGTATATTTGTTTATTAAGCTTATTAATACTGTTCGATGTTAATAGCTAACCCCTCCTCCTCGTGCAATAATTCACCCTTTTTTGTTTTTGTGAGCACACCGTGGTAACAACAGTTTGTTTATCATGGATGTCATCGAATGCTGTGGATAGAAAAATTCTTTAGTATTGTATTTTCAAACACCGTGGTAAAGTGTGAAACGTCCTGGAAAAAATCAATGTAGTCTCCCTTGAGACTCTGAGTACAGGTATACCAGCTAAACCACACTTTCAACCACACGGTATATTGAATGGAACTCAAATTCTCTTCGATGATACGAACGTTTGCATTTATTTAGCTGCATACTATTTTATTTAGCTGAATACTATTTTATTTAGCTGAATACTATTTTATTTAGCTGAATACTATTTTATTTATACAAAATGGACGTTAATAGTAGTAGAATTGCGAGTATAAGTCAGTGGCAGGTGTAGAAGGTGCAGAGCGACTCCCTGGTGTGACCTCTGGACTCCCCGTTACGCGGCCCGGAGGACCGACCAGTGGAGCAACGTGCTCTCGGAGACACGTCGTACATCAACGATGCCTTTGTACTAGTGCAGCACCTCTTGGCTGCTTGCCCACAGCCCACCGCGCACCCCCAACCACCGAAACCACACTGCATCGGAGCGACGCGAGGGTGCTGCCTCCGGTGCCATTCGCAGCAACTACCCAGGGACGAGTGAACGGACAAAAAGTGCAGATTCAGTTCCACTCGAAATCTACGTCTCTCTTAATTACAGAAAGAAAAAAAACTTACTTGCTTAATTATAATCAGGTAACTGACGTATATTCGGTTCACTTAGCTTAACATGGAAAGAAAGTTATTATCTGTACTGAAAAATTATTTATTGTTCCAAAAGCTGTTTTCCACAACTACTATTGTCTTCTTCACTGACCTTTATTCAAGATACAGGAACATAACTACAGGTCAAATGATCTTCAATAATAATAAATTTAGCGCAGAAAGATGAAAAAAAAAAAGATTTGGCTATCGAAATTNCTTCACTGACCTTTATTCAAGATATATTGAACATAACTACAGGTCAAATGATCTTCAATAATAATAAATTTAGCGCAGAAAGATGAAAAAAAAAGATTTGGCTATCGAAATTAGTAGGATGTGGGGGATTCCGACTAACATTAAACCTGTCATTGCAGGTTCCCTTGATGCGCTATCTGTAAACTTAAAAAAAGCATTTAGATTCCATAACAGGCAGAGAAAGAGAATGGGAAATACAAGAGTTCGCTTTTTTTGGCACAGCCAGCACTTTAAGGAAATGCATCAAATAATAATAAATACAACAAAATTTAAAAACATACTACATTTCTTGAATTTTAACTATCATTTAAGATCATTTTACCTGTAGTTATATTGTTATTTCTTGATTGTAGGTCACTGAATATGACAATATAAGTTGCCGAGAGCCTCTTTGGCACAATAATTTTTCAGTACTGACAATAACTTTCATTCTACTATTTTTTAGCGCGGTAAAAACACACGATAAGATCTATGACTGAAAAATCTGAACTCAAAGAGAATGGCAAATGAGGAACGACCAAACATTAATTAGGAAATGTGAAACAAAATAATCGGTCAGTAGCCTCTTTGGATTCGGAATAATCAGAATATTTAGTATTCGACCGTAGTTACGCCGTAGTGGTATCGGGTGGTTAGGCGAGCTAATACACCCGACGATGTCGTGTTAACACGCCGCTACGACAACATCAGATATTGCAGATTCACGTTACATCGCGGAACGGAGACCACTGACTTTATGATGTGTGGTGTTTATGAGTGTGTATTCCTTACAACGCTATCATACAACTATCATCTTCTAGCATCAGCATCGTTTAAAGATAATTAACCAACGCTTTTCTTAAAGTATAACTCTTTTTATGAAGAAATTGCGTTTGGTTTTGACCTCTTGAAAAATAACAATTTTTGAGTCACGCCACTCTTGTAGAAAATGTGTGACATCTGTGAATTATGCTCACTGGTATTATTGGAAGCGAAATAATATTATCGAAACCAAATTTTCTCACGTTCATACCAGTCAAGTTTATTAATATTTTCGACGCTTCGGCCCGTGAAATGTGTAGCCCTTCTTAAAAATATAATATTAAAATTTTACCAAGATATAAAATATGTAATATAAAGTTTCATGGATATAATAAAAAGAGAGCACATGTACTTACACTTAAAACTGAGAGGTAATTAACCAGGTCATTAACAGATTCGCCGGAAGACTCATCATACATAACGCTAACCATAACGCTAACCATTTGAGAGACTCAGACCCGTCCGTGACGTGTGTGTTAGCGTTATCTCTCATCACCAAGTCATCCCGGGTTCAATACCTGGTGGGGTCGTAAAATAATTGTAGTTTTTTTCACGTGAGTGCCTCAGTTCATATAGTTGTGACTACTAAAAAACGCAAACCCTCCTCCTTCTATCCACTGCTCCTACTGTCACTAACTAACTACTTCTACTAACCCCTCCACATGGGCCAAGTTCTTGGAAAACCTAGTTAACTGACCCACCTACTACCTCCTATCGCTCCACGTAGACAGGATTCAGTAGTATGCTACATTTCCAATATACAAATACCACAATGAATGAATGAATTTGAGAAGCAGAAATGTCGAAAATATTAATTAACTTGACTGGTATGTAAGTGAGAAAATTTTGTTCCGGTATTATATAAACCAATGAAATAGAAATCATATTATTTCAATTTCCCTCTCTAGGCATTTCTTTACAAATATTTATGACTAAATATTGTGTGTCATGTAGATTGCAAAATCGAAATGGTTGAAAAATGTTTTCGCATACAAGAACCAATTTTATTTTTTAATTATTTTTTTTAGAGCGTGACCAATCCACGAAGACGCTTTGATTGAAAGTGTGTGTCAATGAAAAAAAAATATTTTGTGAAAGAGCAGGAAGGACTATTCAATGACTCATCGAACTAATTACAATTTCGAAAATTTTTGTGTTGTTATTTAAATATACCGGTGTACAAGAAACGTGAAAGCATGGTATGAATGGAGTTACAATTTGTGTTCATTTCAATGTTTTTATTCTGTTCTGTTATTACATTGAATGAGTATCCCGGGAGAATTGTAAAACATGTTCTCCGCCCAGAACGTGTACTTTTCTTGTTTCATTTCAATGAGATGTGTGTCACTTTTGATTCCCGTTTCAATGGGATTATTGTTTTCAGAGTTCAGATGCGTCTTTAATAATGGTATCATAATGTTCTTGCGTGTGACTACTTTGTTTCTGATAGACCAGTTCCTGCTGTAGCAGCAGCTATATCCTATACCATTGCAGTAAATGTCAAAGGCTCCAAAAGAAACTCTTCCATACTGCCCTGTACGACCGTTCCAGCAACATCGCTCCTTTAACCGGTCCGCTATTTCTGAGTAAAACTGCATTGATTGGAAACTGTGTAAACGGAACGCTTCTAGACAATTAATCATAGACCTAGTTATTGTACTAAAGCTTCAATTACTGCTGAGCTTTGTCTTGAATAAATGTTATGTTTATTTGGTTGAATTCATGTTCTTATAATTCCTCGTAGCCGATAGTTAATTTCATAATTTTGTGGAGGTGGGTTCATCTATAACACGCATCATATTTTAAAGTTTTAATGTGTAATAATTTTCAAAGTTAAAATCCTCCCATTCCCTTCAATCGCCCGATTTGTATGACCTTATTTACATGTACCATTGAAATCAAATTCCTTTCTATCACACACAACTGGACACAATATTTTATTTCTTGTTAGTCATTAACGACATGAAAACAGTTCTCTAATTCTCTTTCGGCACACGTGAAAATAAAATTTATTGTCGGAAAAGCAAAAGTTAGAAAACTGCGTATGATGACGTGGAGGAGCATGAACTAATTTTACTCTCCAGAAGCGAGCAAGGGACCATCCCATCAATTCCGATCAAGCGTCCTAAGGCAGAGGCGGATTTAACATTTCAGCACACTCTTAACGATAAAAAAATAGTTCGACACGTGTTATAGTATTAACAAATACCAACAAATATTGTATTTAATAAAGTCATTTCACAAGTACGTATTATTATCGAGCCATAAATCATTCGGAAAGTAATGTTGATAATTCATCACTATGAAATAACTCCAAATTCGTTAATAACTATATCAATTGATGCCGTCTCTAGGAAAGAGCCTAGCGAGTCTCTATAAAAAAAATCCGCCTCTACCCGAAGGAAAACCGGAGAAAAACCCGGGACAAAATACTGTTTCATTTATTGCCACTTAATACATAGTCTCCTATAAAACTAGTCACAAAACATCACAGTTTCCTTTATCATAGACTTGCATATGATAAACACTCGGTGTCCGTGACAACATGAGACAGAAGATGATGTGTGGTATCGCCTTCTCTCTCTCTCTCTCTCTCTCATACATCCGATTGGAGGAGGGGGTAAGGTTTTTGTGCGCTATGACTCGCTAAGACCCCAAACATCGTTCTCACCTTGGGACAACAGCTCTCTGCATCACTTGTATGCGCCTACGTGCTATATAAATACCTCCCGACTATCGCATGAATAGGACCTTCGTATGTGACATTTTAAACCCCCCCCCCAAAAAAAAAACGAGTTTTAGGAATGATTCTGGTGATTTGATGAGAATTTGAACAAATATCGACTGTAGTAGGAGAAGGGGGAGTAATGTGGCCACTCCTAGGAAAAATGAATTTTCACCAAACCATGGTTATGGATAAAATCTTGCCGCATACACATTTTCAAGTTTCATATTATGAGGTACCACACCATACATGACCTATATATTTGTAATTAAGCAAAAATTTAATATATATGACCTATGTACTATGGCCAATTTTCCCGACCTGTTCAGTTTTACCTTCCTTCCTGAATATTTAGGATATTTAATTTCAATAACGCTTTTGCCTTTTCGTATCACATTAATTTGCTAATCGACATATCCGTAATTTCCGTGACAAGTTTTATTACTTTTGTGAGTTTATATATTCTGATACACACGTTAATAACTGGTATTTTCGCATTTTTTCTAAAAAAAACTCAGAAAAGTTTATGAACTTGAAAATTCGTTTGAGTCGAATTTTATTTGATATACTCTGTGTATGAACGATACATATGTGTATGAACGATACACTTTTTGCTGAATTTTTTGAATCCGCCTCTGCCTTAGGGCCCTTGATCGGAATTGATGGGATGGTCCCTTGCTTGCTTCCGGAGAGTAAATTAGTTTTTTTTCTCCTCCACGTGGTCATACGCAGTTTGTACTGTTTTTTGACAATAAATTTATTATCATATTTCACTGTACGCTATTAATTAAGTTTAATCTAAGGTTGACTTACGGCGTTATCACTTGGCAGGGAACAATACATTCGTCTTCGGGAAATATGGGGTAATGAAGTTATTACACTCCGAGACCTATTCAACAGGAGGATTAATTACTCCACTAGAAATATCTCGGAGTCGAATATAAACCCTTTGAATTTCATTTCGCGAATCTCTTGCCTGACTCCAAATGAAACTCATATAATTTCATGACCTTTGTAGCTATATTTCCTGAAACTAATTTTAAACCGCCGATACTTCTCTGGAGAAATAAAAACTCGAAGAACGCACTTGCATGATACTTGAAATATAATAATATTTTACCATTTATGCGTATGAGCACGGGGGGGGGGAATTTATTCTCTGGAAGCAAGCAAGGGACCATCCCATCAATTCTGATCAAGGGCCCTAAGACAGGAGAATTTAACATTCCAGCTTACTCCTAAGATATAAAAGAAGTTCGCTGTGTGTTATAATATTAATAGAATACGAAGAAATTTGTTTAAAAAAATCGCAAAGAAGTTATTTTACAAATACGTAGTATCATCAAATTAAAGATTATTCAAAATATCTTGTTTATAAATCGTTTAATATAACTCTAAACTCGCGATTAATTATTGCAATAGATCCCTAACCCTGCGAAAGAGTCTAGACAGCCTGTACAACAAATCCTCCTCTACCCGCCATCGTCAGTAACATATATATATGAAATTAATAATAATTGAAACATAAAAGTATAACAAGAAAATATACAATACCTGAGATGTAAAAACAATATCGAAAGAAGCGTGAAAATGACTGAAATTACGAAATGAAATAAAGAAAAGAGCAATGAAAAATGAATAGAAGGAAACAAATACAGAGTGAGCAAACCGACAAAATTACGTACCTGAGTATTGAGAAATATTTTTTTTTTTTGCCTTTCGATACTGTTCTTACATCTCAATTATTGTATACTTTCAAGTCATACTTTTATGTTTCAATAATTGTTATTTTCATGTATGTATACATGTCAGTGTATGTTACTGAGGATGACTGCTATGCAGCCGAAAAACTTTATAACATTAAAACTATTAGCAACAAACAAACGACGTGCAATTTATCTTTCAAAAGTATGTTTTAACTCACGACTCGCCAGGGAAGTGATATGCGTCGTGTGTCTACGGCCAGAAAGCGAAGATTATATAGGATGGGAAATCGAACCCGGGATTCCGGTTTCGGTGCAGGAGGTTCCGGGTTCAAGTCTCGGTCCTTTCCCATTTCCACGACGCAAACTTCAGAGTAGGTACATTTTTTAATCCTAGATCCTAGATCACGGGTCCTGCCTTTATAATAATGTCACTACGGGGTCTCCGTTTTGATTCATTTCCTTTTCCGAACTCTCTTTTCTTATCTATTGATATATCACTCCTTTTATTTTCTTTCTTCCTGCCATCACGAATAGTTCCAACTTTTGTAACGTATTCTAAAAACAAATTAAATTTAGCTTCGTCTTCTATTAATTTTTCCTTGCTTCTGCTGTCAAAAATGTCTGAACGTTTATGATCTGTTAGAAGTTTAGCTCGCTCCTCGACCAAAAAAATTACATCCCAAAGTACTTGGAATTCATCTTCTTCATCCCTGCCACACAAACAAGTTGTCTGTACTTCTTTTCCAATCCTCTTTGTATATGTTAATAAATTTCCCTGACCTGTGAAAGATGGAGTTTTTATCATCAAAATCTTGTTTGGTTTCAACCATATTTTATTCCTCTTTCAAGGTTACTTTTCTTATGTATGCATACGTTATCCTGCCTTTACATGTCCTCTGCCATCGTATTTGCCAACTTGTTGATTAATTCTAGTGTTATTTTTCTTGTTCTTGTTCTTCTTCCATATTTATCGTCTTTGTTTATCTTCTCCTCGAGTAGGCACTCGCAAGTAGGTACTCACTAGTCGTGGAATGTTATCCTACACGTAGGTACGTGAAAACCGTGTTTATGTGCTACAAGTATGGGAACCGTCTGTGGTCACATATCCACTGAATGAGGATGTGACCCAAGGTTCACCCCGGAACAGGTCAGCTGGATGTTGTGTACGGGCTGGAGGAACCGAGGCGGGTGGTGCAGTGCATAGCACACCTGCGGCCAGAGCAGGAGATCCCAGGTTCGTCGCAATTTCTCACCGGGATGTAGAGGAGGCGAATAAAATTATGTGTTTTGTTGGTTGAGGCGTTGTTTAGGTGTGGGCGTTAATTGTCGAGTACCCTATTTAGAAACTAGGTGCATGAAAAGTACAAATTTGGTTTCCTTTGAAGTATGAGTCTCGACGCTTCGTGTTGAGTGTCAAGCAGAGCGTTGCTCGAGGGAGAATTAAGTGCTTCAACTGATATAACAGAATTACTCCTTCTAATTTGCAAAGTGGTCGCAATCGAGTTATTTCGCTCGGAATATGCTGTTGCCTTTCTGCGCTCTGCAGAGGGGATGATTTTCACGTGACGGATTTCGCAGTTACCTTTAGCGGTAAATAAAATTCAT
>NNCF01126315.1:151257-175441 GCA_002313205.1 Laupala kohalensis
CCCCCCCACACACACACACACACCATGGTCATACGCAGTTTGTAACTGCTTTTTTGACATTGAAGTATATTTGTAATTATCCTCGTATGTAATATTTCTTTGTATGATGAAGAAATTTGTATTTAATTAAGTATGTTCAGTTTAAAATTAATTACTATATATTTCTTAAAATATAATGATGTATTTAGATTTAGATGAAATGGCAGCAGAGCAAACTCCATGGTCTGAGTCATATTACAAATAAATTCATTCATTCGTGGATTTTTGTCTCAAGAGAAAGAACTTAACTTCACCCTCTTCTCTTCTTAGTCCTTTTTTTTTGCAATTATTTTCGCTTTACAATAAGAAGTACTTGCTTATTTCACAAAAAATTAAGTAGTTTTTATTAGAAATAATTCATTTTAATCAACGTAGTTCATCTTTTGTGCCTTTTTCTTCTTGTTCTTCCAGTGTTACCAACTCAATATACAAAAGTTCCTGTAGTGAAGGTTGTGATTTTTGAAAAATATTTGAGCTCAAACAATTATTGTTGATTTTTGTAAAAAGATTACTCTTCTTCACTTCCTTGTTCTAATAACTTTTAATTTTNAATTATTGTTGATTTTTGTAAAAAGATTACTCTTCTTCACTTCCTTGTTCTAATAACTTTTAATTTTGGTTTTAATTTTCCTGGCGGTATTTTATCAACAAACTTTGTTTGAGCTCAAATCACACAAAAACTCTTGAAAGAAGTGACTTAAAGAAAGATAACGAAAAGTAGTTTGACTTATTCTTTAATGCAACCTCGCGGATTGGAATAACAAACTTAATTTCAAAAAGGATTCGTTACTTATTCCATTATTAATTTTTGGAAGTATATTTTTATAATAAGTGTAATATTGTACGTATACAAAAAATAATGTAAGATATAAAACATGCTGACTGAAGAAGAAGAAAAATGTAGTTCTTTGCACATAAACTCTAGTCCATCCCCAAAGTTTAATGTATTGGAATAATTTTGAGGCAACATAGAGGTTGTACAAATATTCGGATGAACTCTAATTTTCTCTTGACCAGACTCGTTAGAACGCTGTTATCATATTGGCTGACCATAACACACACATTTCAACTGGTCTCATATCCCACGTGTGGTTAAAGTATTACTTCATGTGGAAGCGAATTAGCTCTTCAGTATGAAAATTGGCTCTTCATTAGGCTGCTTGATAAACATGATGCGGTTAAACTCTTCCTCGTTATACTCTGGAGATATTTACTTTGGTGCAGTGGTGATAGTTAGGTTTTTGACTGTGACGGCAATTGATGTTGTTGACATATACACTTCCTGTAATTAAAAAAGTGAAAATATTTTTTTTTTTCAGAAGTAAAGAAAAGTGTTTTTTACCAATTCTCATAAAAATATACAAAATTAGTATTACATAATTAGTATGTCAATTTTCAATTATATAGTAACAATACTAAAATAGTAGTTGTAGCAAAGTAAAAAAAAAATATTAGAATTGTTTACATATCACGTTTTCTCGATTTACAATTTTTTTTTTTTTGTGGGGCTTTAGGGCTCGTCAACAGCGAGGTCATTAGAGCCCTTAAAACTTGTACAGGTAGGGAAAATGCAGTTACGCACTAGGGAGAGCCAACATGACTCTCCCGGCGTGTGGGACTCGCCGAANGTACTAAATGAATCATGTATAAATTTGTATGATGAGGGATGACTTCCTTGTTGGTGATGGTACCATTTTATAATGAACTGGCATGTTATTTATTGTATTTTAAGTACTGTGATTCTCAGTTAATATAACTAGTAACTATAGGTAGCGTGTTCGATTTTGTATTTTGTTCCTGGTAATGCAATTTTGTGTGTGTTCCTTGTAGCTCTCATGAAGGCGAAATAAAGTGCTGAAAAGTATTTAATTAATGACCATTCCTCAAATAAACAATACAATTGTGTGAAGTTCCACTTTCAATACAATTCCTGTATTTCATTGCAATACTATCTCCGTTGTTCTAACTTTCTATACTATTACCCGGAACCGCATTCTACGTCAAAGTCCTCAATTTCCAGTGTTTTCAAATATTTATTCGGGTCATCCCGTGACATGTCAAACTCACGAACGAACTTTTCCGTCCTCGCTTTGAAAACTGTTATAGATTCGGTCCTCGTGAACGGATCTGTGTATGGCGTACGGCGTGTCCTCCCGTGGCCATTGTATCTCCTCTACACAAGTCCTTAGCATCCGTCGTGTCGTGCAACCCATATTGTTCACGTGGCCGTGTCTCTCACAATGACATCGTTAGTGCTCGCGCTTCTGCCGGAGCTTACAACGATAAATTTCCAGTGTCCACTCCATATGTCACCCAATAGGATTCGGAGACGAGAAAATGCTGGAATTTTTGTATGTCTGTCTGCAGGATGACATTGAAATACTGTTCTATGTAGGTGGGTCAGACGACAGATAATTAAATATTTTAAACGTAAAAAAATTAGTTTCTTTTAGTATGCTTATTTCGATTCTAAATATTAAAACTTACCTTAACCTCCATTAAAAAAAGTACTATTTAGTTTTAGGACGAAATGCATTGACTCTTCTGAGAAATTACTTTCCGAATGAAAACAACTAAATCTTGTTTCTAAACTTAGTCAAAAGTCTACACTAATTCTTAAAGTATTTTTTGATAGAGATCATCGGGAAATCTAAAGAGATGTTAAACCCGTTTAGTAGTATTTTGCTTTCGATTTTTCACATTGTGAACTGTCTTCCATTACCTTGGACGTCATGAGAATGCATTCGCTACTCACGGCACTCGACGTATGACACCGTGTCTGTATGCGGCGGAGAATGTCATGAGGTGCGGAAGAATTACCGAATAATCTGAATTTTTCTTACGAACAAAGTCAAGCAATGTCTTATTTTGTATGACTACTTCATGAATGTTTGGGAAATTCGAAAATAAAGTGACTCTACAGATGTCTATGAATTAAAAAGCTTAAAAGATAATACAAAATAGTAAATACAACACATATAATTCACTCATATGTACGCCGAAACTCACTGATGTATTTGCCGAAACAGTTTCGGCTAATATATGAGTGAATTGTCTTCATTTACTATTTTTTTCATCAACTTTGAAATTTTTTGATTTATCTTTGTAAATACCCATTTGTTACAAATTAAATCGTTATATCCATATAATATTCTTCATATATCCATCGCACATAGTAATGTAAATATTAAGAAAAGGATGATAAAACATTTTATTGATTTGATTTGACTAAGCGGCAGAAGAGATCAGATGTTGTATGAATATAAGTATTTGAATTTTTTAAAGAAACGTCTTCTGTTTCCTTGAACAAATTCATAGAAAAGAAAAATTAATCTACCATGGTCTCATTTCTCATTTGAATAGTTATAGTTTATTTTGAACATTGAAAAAGGACTTATACATACAAGGAGTCCAAAGAATATATAAATTATGTGGGAATGAAAAAGTCAAAAAGCCTTTCGAAGCAAAATGCAGGATAAATATTTTCAGTCAAAATGTTTTTTTTTCTTCTGACTTTGTCTACTCCTCCCTAATACGAGGAAGATAATCCCATGAAACTTTGAATTCTCTCTTTGAAGAATTGAGGTTTTCAAATGAATATCACTACTTTCTAATAGTCAAAAAAATGTTTTTTTTAAGAGACACAAAACTGACAAAACTCCATAATTGATTATGAAAAACTATGGAAAAATATATTTATTGTTTAATGTTTCAACTAATGGTACCATGTAACAAATACTTTTTTTTTTTAAATTTAAGGCGCTTTGCTGAAAACTTTGTGCAAATATGGAGAAATATGTTCAAAATGACACCTGCGATTTAGAACAATAAAAACCGCTTCAAATACCACAGATGGTACCCAAAAGAGTAAGCGCTACAACTGATAAGTATACGTCATTTTACCCCGCGTTACATTAATCATTAAAATTAAATTATATAACAGAGCGATATATAGGAGGATTGGTCATCAAAAAAAGGTTCTTTTTTACAACGCCAACGTTTCGGCAATTTAATTTGCCTTCATCAGGGCTACAAAGAACATACACAATTTACATTATTCCTAGTACAACTTTGAAGCACCTTATTAACACAAACAATATATCATAGTTAGATAGTAACAGTTATTTCTCTCAACTGTTATTGTAAAATACATGTATGCCTTACTACTGCGATGTGCACGTTTGTCATAGCAAGTAATAAAAAACAGAGGGCAAGTAGCTCTATTATCACAGCATTGGCGTTATCAAGAACAACTAGTATTTTGGCTCTTGGAATTTTTTTTTCGCGTGCATGCTTCAATTACTAGCGAATGATATGGATAAGATTTGTAATGCGAAGTCACTAAATTACGGAAATAGTTACGTGCGTAATTTTCGTCCCAAACAATCTGGTTTGCTCAGTTTTAATGGTTATTACTTTTCTGACTAAGGATTAATTTTGTTCACGATAGTTTTACGTGAATGGATGGGTAGAACGTGCATACGACGGAGGGAATATTTAATGAGAGGAATTGATGTAACTACTGTGCAGCAAGGGAAAGAATTCCACTGTGTAATAGTGTTACGAAGTATAATAAATTACAAAACTCTGTCGATGTCAACTCGAGTTTTGATTTATGATTGACTCGTGCTACAGGTGTATGCGAGTGTAATATCATTATAAAGTCGCGACAGGTCGTATAAATTTTCCTGAGCTGACATGCAGCCAGCGACTGTTACTCCTATCGTCTTTCTTTAAATTAAGGAATCCTGCGCAAAAACCTCCCACATAACTTTAAATCCATTTTCCCTGTAAATACTGTCTAAATGAAATTGAAAAAATGATAGAAATATTGATCATAAGTATATTAATTGAAAAATAATAGTTGTGAAGCGTAACTATGTTTAATTTTCATCTTAGCAAAACTTATTTTTAAACCTTGCATACGGTGTTATTAAAAAGTATGTTTATTACTACCTGTTCGGTAAATAAAGTGCTCGACTCAAAAATGCATTCATTAGGGTTAGAAAACTAAGAAAACAGCGAATTTAGATAGAAATTAGAATACAAAAGTAACGTAACAGATCGAAATAAAATATAAGAAAACATATCAAACTTCTTAACAAACGTAACGTAACTTGAAACTTCTGTTATTCTTTTTTTAACATTTTTTAAAAGTTAAACGTATTATTTTATAAAAATAACATTAGAATAACTGTTATTTATAAAATAGCTCATGCCAAAGACGTCCTTGAGGCACGGCCTGAGTCTCTGTCTATATACTGATAAGAGCAACTTGCGATCCATTGGGTGTGGACCATTGGTTCCACTATGTGGACGTGCGTCGTGACGCAAGTTAAATAAATAGAAGTGTTTTCTGAGTGAGGGCGTTACATGCTAGACCCTACTCTACATCCGATGTCTGCTGGGAACAAAATGATACAAAACACGAGAGGCTTAAAACCATGTGTTTATCTAAAACGTGGTAATTTTTGTTCACCACTTGAAAGTGCCAGTTTGTACCGAGCTGCAGGTTTTTGCCATTTTTGTCGGAAATAATCGTATTACATTTCGATATCACCAAGGAGACTGCAAGCGAAGAAGCGTGGATATGTACTACGGAGAAGTTGTCCGTTGTCTCTTAGGTCGTCCGCAAACGAATCGACTGTGAGGTGACGCGATGGACACTACAGTTTCGTGAATGTGGGTGACGTCACACGTACGATACTGAGGACCTCACACAGGGAATATCGCGACGTGATTGGAGTATCCTCAGACTGCTTCCAGCCTTCAGACAGGATAAATGACCTAGATATTCTCCAAAATTACGTTACGAAAAGAGAAGGTGCACAATAATAATAATTTATTTATCTGCAAGTGAGCAATGCTCGGTGGAAGATGGAAAACGTATTAGACATAATAAGAATATACGTAATACGATAATGTGAAATTTAAAAAATCTTCGCCCAAATATCTATAAAATACGCACATATACCATTACTCCTATAACCTTAATGTAAAAATAATTGCTATAATATAATTAAAAGAAATTAATAACTATAAAAATAACGCCAAAACAGGCTCGCTGTGAACAGTCACGCATACTACACTACACTAAACTACACTGCACTGTAAATCTATTCGCCCTGAGCATTGACAACACGACTCAACAAACTGACCTACAATATCACAGCTTTAACTTTATAAAACAATGTACAGTAGAACCCCTGTAAACCGGCCTCGACTCGAGCGGTCCTCGGATTAACCGGCCAATCCCGTGTAACAGTTTTCTTCCTTCTCTTTCGTCGTATAACAGCTGATGGCAGGTAGTGACTGAAACATTGATTGTTTGAGGGGCATTTGCTGCAAAGTAAAACGGGGTGCGATGTATTTGTGTCGTGGCTGTAGCGTAATGGGAGTTCTCCAGTTTCATTCCCAATATAAGCGTAATATTTATGTTTTTCTACATTAATGTTTATTTTTTGTTACGTTTTCGTAATGTGTGTACTATGTACAGAGCAATAAAATGAGTTACAATGACGTCTCACTTAATTATTTATCCATGGTAACTTGATCTGTAATCTTTTTGAACGAAAATCGATTTTTCATGGGAACCGTGAATTAACCGGCCGAAAGGGTAACCCATTAACAAAGAAATAAATTTTCTAGGTTCATCTGTCAAATTGGTCTCTCACTAACAAACTTTTTTCCTTCTCTAAAATTTCTTTGGAGCTTTCCTCTTTATCGTGATAAGAAATTGATTAAATAATATAAAGTATGTACTAAAACTTGAGTAAATCCCATTTGCATGTCCCTCTCTGTTTGTGTTACGAGGTACGTCTCACTTAACGCAACGCCAATCTTGTTCCATCTCATGCGCACTGAGACACGTGGGCGCGCGGAATCCATTACGAGGCATACATCTCATTAGACATGAGATCGCTCGGAGACGTCTGCTCCAGTCAGCATCGATCTCGCCCCTTTTGGCAGAGAACCGCAGCCACCGACGAATCAGCTAAGCCGACTCTCTCATCCGGAGAATAGCGCGCGAATTGTCAGGAGAAGGGACAGGCTTTAGTGCAATGCTAACACTATTCGACATACAGAAAATTTCTACTTTCCTTCCGGTAATAATAATAATAATAATAATAAATTTATTGTCAAAAAACAGTACAGACTGCGTATGACCACGCGGAGGGGAAAAAAACTAATTTACTCTCCGGAAGCAAGCAAGAGACGTATTCCATCAATTCCGATCAAGGGCCCTAAGGCAGAGGCGGATTCAAAAAATTCAGCAAAAATTCCTAGATAAGATAAAAAGTTAGCTGCGAGTTATAATACTAATAGAATGTCAATATGTTTGTAATTTTAAGCAAAAAATTACATGTAAGTTATTATCGAACTATAGATTATTCTGAGTATAGTGCTTAAAAATTGAAATAACACTAAATTCACGATTTATTGTTACAATAGACCCGCCCCTAGACAAAGCCTAGAGAACCTGTATGATAAATCCGCCTCTACCCGAAGGAAAACCGGAGAAAAACCCGGGCCAGGATGGAGAAAAACCCGGGCCAGGATGGGTTTTTTCCCTTATAATTAACATTTATAATTAACATTTAATGGTATAATTAACATTTAAGTATTATTACTGCTGTACCCCATGATTGATTTTAAGTCCATTTTAATTATAGTAATTAACAAGTGTTTTGAAAACGCATAAGGTGGTTATGAGTGATCTGGCAACTGTTATAGAATATTCTCTATATTTTCAAATGAGAGAATGAACTGCCAACCTCTTAGATAAAAGTACCGACCACCGACACTAAAAGTTCCAACACGATAATAGACAATGAAAATAAAATCATAGAAAATATTGTGAATCAAATAATTCATTATAACCAAACCGTAGAACTTAAGTTGCGAAGTATGCTCATTAGAATTACGTGGAAAGAAGGAAAATGAAGGAAGAGGTGGTAACATGTTCTCCGAGAATCAGCTCAATGATAATTTATTCCTATTTTCATTGTCTATTTAAAAAATAATATAGCTCATATTTTAGTACCGAAGTACATTAGAATTCTTTTTCTTCAGTTTTTTAAACATTTTTTTTCTTTGTTTCCGGATAACGATTACGTTTATCCTTTTTGAAAATTCAGTTTTTAATTCCAACTGTACAGTGTGTATAAGGAAAGTATTTCTTCCTCCGATTACAAAATTTTTGAGGCACTTTTTTTGACATGAGCTTAGGATGGAAGATAATAATTCAGGAAAAAGGTATTTTAATTTTAATAAGAGTATGCTTTTAAACAGATTGAACTGTGAAGTATGACATTGAGCATGATAATTGTATCTTTATTTTTCATATCTATAAATGATTTCTGACGTCTTATATTTCTATGCAATGTACGCTGTTAACTAGTGTAATGTGTGGTGAGACTCACAACATAAAGGAGATTGCGTAGAGACCCAATCGTTAGATACTATTAATAAGGGAGGTACTCAACACACATTTTCATTTTGCAAAGCAATTTTATTAACAATAAACGTAAAGATTTTTTTGTTTACAACTAGTAACCTTATTATATTACATAAGCAGAACTTCCGATCAACATTCAAGAATGAGGTGCTATTATACAGCATGTGCTCTGTACTGCAAATAACACCAATGCAAAAGAATCTAATGAATCAAGGGTGTCTCCACTTTTAACTAAACTTAACATTACATACACAGAAATACTTATTCTGGAATATACAAACTTTTAACTTTAAATGTGTAGATGGACTTTGCCTTAGAAATGTCTCTGTGATACGTTTCTTCAAATGTTAATAAAATAACTTGTTCACTAACGAAGTCTTGATGCGCCCAATTTTGTTGATATAGATTTCCAAAAGGGATGTCTCCGGACCTGATGAATATTTCATAGATCGTATGCTGATGCAGATTCTCCTTACAGTTGGTAGTCGACTGAAATTTCAATAAAAACACATTAAAAGTACGTGGTACGTGTCGTGTCCATTGGCCACTTTGGTCGAGCAGACATGAGTCGTGTTGCGATCCCCTGATAATAGATTGCGGCTGATGTGTGGTGTGTCGTGAAATCATGTGCTTTGAGGCAATTGCTTCTCATTGGCTTGTTTGCCGAAGCGTGATATTACCTTCACTTCTCCGTGGCGTGCGCCCTTTACTCTTTGGAACTTTAGTATTCCGTGATCCCTTGGGTCGATCGACTTTCCTCTGCAACAATTTACTAGCTGCCCCCGCAGCAGTCGTTCGCTCCTTATTAAGGTCGCTTGTAGCAACTGCAATGACCTTTTTTTTAATATAAAGAAAGATTCAATCTATCATTTGATACATTTGGGGGGAATCTAATCCTAGTCGCTCTGACGGATATAATACTTTAAATGTATCTCGTGCCGTGATTCGTTAAGGTGGTACCACTGCAGGTAGATTTAAATCACTAAAATATCTGAAATTAATAGAATAACAAAATGTACTTATTGTGATTTCAACTTGAAAGAAACATACCTCACTAGCCATTTAAATGAAATAATTTATGTTGAAATAATTGCGTCTTATGGAGAAAACACGAAGACCAACTTTTAAATCACGAAAGTGACGGAAGATTATTTTGATTTGTAGCAAACCTTCCATATAATTGTCTACATCACTTTTATCTACCGGTTAATTGAGGAAGATATTTCACTTTTTTCTTTGAGGTAACATGCGTAGATCACGAAGCAGTTGTGCTCGGCCGCCATGTTTGTACGTGCTCTAATGCATTTGAAACAAGTCAAGTGAGTTCCTAAATGTTGTTTGTACCATAATATTAAGTAATAGAAATCAAATTAAATATTGGTTTTTCTTCGTTATTTTTCATATTGTTGAGTTTTAAAATAATTAGAATAAAAATAAAGAAAACAATAAAAAAATATCTAATTGATTTGACTAACTTGGAGTTGTAGTCCTACCTTTACGGAATATACACGTTTCTGTTTAAAAATACCAACGGGAGGGTGATGTGTGACGGTGAGGGCTGGATGCGACGCAGAAGGAAGACCCGCTCCTCCAACATGAGTGAGCTGAGCCCAGGGTGAGCAGAGCTCGACGCGCGCAAATTAACGCGTGCGCAGATTGACGTGTTCGGGGTTGGCTGTGACTGCGTGCGCGTCCGGCTCAGGACAGGGGGGAGCCCTAGGGCCCAAGGGCGAGAGGCGAGTGAAGGGCGTTTGGAGAGGACCTCTCAGCCACAAGGGCCACCAGACCCTGCCTTTCTTCTGTATCATTAACATGAGCGTGGACTCCAGCGCCTAGTGAGGAACCCTGGGGCGGCCGTATTTCGTCCGAGGGAAATTCTACGTCATGACGATTTAATGCTTTTTCTTATCTATCATAAACCAACACTGATCTAGTTAATAAAATATCAGAAATCAAAGGAAACATATGTATTTTGCAAAGGGGTAAACGCGTAACCTCCATTACTTGGGATCCAACGAACAATACATTTGATTGGTCGACTCACTGAAGAAGGTTTTTTATAAACTTTGGCACCAAAATATTATCTAGATGTATAAAAAAAATTATGAACAGAATTAAATTTTTATTGTATAAGTCTTCTTTTTCCGGTTTTTCATGTAGTAATAATGAGTGTAAATTGTTGGTCAGCCTGTTTCTATGTTCAATTCCTTTGGTTTGTTTACCACACGTTGTTTCAAATGCTCTTGCTCTTGTTTTGGCAATTGGATATGACAAACATATTTATCTTACACGATTGAAAAGCGATTACACAGGAACACACACAAATACACAAAAACGGTCTGAACCCGGGACCCAACATAGTAATAACTTCGTATGATGATGTCTTTTAGCTCCATCAACCTTCAGTTTTTCGTAAATTGGGAAAATAACCTCAAAATGACGTAAAATGAGAAAAGCATTGACCGACTTGGCATTTCTTTCAAATCAAAAGGTGCATTTGCCCTTTTTGATGTAGTTTGATATAACCGATAAGAATTCGATTTTCTTTAGATGTCCCGCGCACAAGATCCTAATAATTAGCGAAATATAACCTCAAAATTTAATAGAACACGAAAATATCTTTGGCGATTTTTACTAGACCTTCTTGCAAACAATTGGTGGCGTTAAAAAGAGTTTATTAATTTTAATCAGAATAGAAATAGGTTTGTTAATTTTTATATACATTAAAAATATATTTTTTTTAGAACATTATTCCCAAAGTAATGAAATTATGAAATCAAATCAAATATCGCATGTGGTTTATCTAAAGGATTACTAATAGTAAATCTGAAATAAGCTGATGATAAGTAAGTAGATAACTTCGTCGATTTGTTATTGTGTTAAAGTGTACGTTAAAGAAATGAATACATCCTTCGTAATCAAACTTCAATGTAATACAAAAAGAAAGAAAATGACCGTAAATATTTTAATTCATAATCTGACTTAAAAAATAAATAATGTTCACGTTGATGCTATAAAATATCTCACTAAAACATTCTTGGAAACAAGAAGACTAAAACCAAAGAAAACGCAGATAATGGTGACAAAATTTAGATCTAAATGTTTAGTCGCTCACATCAGTAAACCTGTGGCAAAACAGTCACACTTCGGATGAAAATTCGAAAGAATTGCAACATAAAATCGATACGAACCACTTGTCTTTTTACGGGACTATTTTTTCTGATTTTTGATATCTTTTTGTGAGGTAATTTGTTGCATCATGTACAATCCTAACCAGTTTTGTTTTAAATTTATAACGCGAGTTTCATACTTAATTCACCCCCTTCCTTGATTTTAGAGTTAAGTAAATTTACTTTTTTCCCCTATTTCGCAGTGTCCTTAGATCTATTACTACTTTTTTGTAGACTTTATGGAGTAGATTTTTGTAGAATTCGTTTTATATAAAGGAAATTGTTAAGTATTAGATAGAGAAAGCGAACTCTTTTGAAAATAATATTTTTTTTCTATAATCCTTAGATACAATCTACATTAAAAAAATTAGTCTTCCTGATTTATTCTGTGTTGTTTCAGACTTTCGATAAGTCAGCCATTGTAGAATTTTCCGAAAATGACTCCATGTAATTCATAACGTATGTGTAAGCACGACTAAATTCATAAAAAAATATGGAATGCCTTTGTTATCCTTTTGGTTTCCATGAGTCTCAGCGACTTTTTTTCACTGGAATTTGAACATTTAAAAATCTTTACCTCTCGTAATTTGATTTTATTCCCTGCGAATCGTTTCGTCCTGTGCCTTTTAATTAATTTGACGTGTCAGTTCATGCCTCGTCTCCATCAGCACCTTTATTTCCTCTTCTCTCTCTTCGCTCAATCATCTTTCACTTTCGCTCGTCCTTTGTCATCAGGCGACCTTCATCTGTTCCAGTCAGCCATTGTTAATCCTTTCCGCTACGTCACTTCCGGGCTAAGGACCTTCCGCAGTCCCTTGTAATTAGCGACCCAGCAGTTACCCTTCATAGTAAATCAGATGGATAATTTATTCTCGATTTGTGAAGTAGTTATCTCGCGATTTGGTACTACATCTAAAAATGGTAAGTTATTGTCAAGCGAAAATATTTATTTATGTTGCCATATATCGACATTCCACACACACCCCTCAAAGGCAACTGAAGATGACAACATAAGTTGTCGGAAGCCGCTTTGGCAAAGTTAATAAATATTTTCGGTTCACAATAACTTACTTACTATTTTTATTTAAAACCGAATACACCACCATTACCCAATTATAACGAAGGTGTAAAAATGTCAAATAACCATTTTTCTTGTTAATAAATAGAAATTTTTGCAATGGAAATGTAAAATGACGTAATGATGGTTTGTTTCATCAATTACGTATATCAGTTCCCCTTTCCCCAAAACTTTTATTTCTAGATATTGATCCAAAAGAAGTCGATACTTTGAATCCGACATGTGAATTAAATTGATTCAGTCACCCTGGAAACGAGTAAACGGAATTCTAGCGCTCGCGAACATCCGAACCGGATATATGTCGAGGTGAACAAATCAAAAATTAAACGATGTATCATTTGTTGTTTTTAAGAAGAAACACATTAGTTAATTCAAATGAAAGTTGATTCGTATAAAATAAACGAGAAAAATATTAAAAGAGACGTCGAGGACATTAGTGTGGTTGATGGCGGGTCGCTTCACTAGCGAATTCTACTCAGCAACATTTCTCGTGTGATACGGAGGTATTGCACAAAATTATAACTATGTTACAAAATAAAAAAGGTGGTTCCTCATTCTTTATTACTCACTAATATGACTAAAAATATTATGAATAATATTTAAAGGATGCTTAATTTTCTTTCAAGACACATTCTCTGGGTTATCAAAATAGTTTCCAGTGATTACGTTGCTACTTTACAACTAATAAAGAAGGCGAAACACGGAAGTGAATATTGATGAATGTTTGAGGTAAACTTGAGGGAACTAATGAATTTCAAACGTTCTTATTCGTGTATGTAGTTTTGTAAAAACGAAGTATATTTATAATGCTCATGTTCCCTGGAAATCAACTTAACAAATAGATATATAAGATTTAACTCGTATTTATGGATAAATTACTAAATAGTAATTTGTTTATTAAATCGTTCAGTTTGACGACTTAATAAGATGATAACGATAGACGTCAGTAGCCCTCTCTCATCATAAATGTGAGTGGAATTTTTAAAGTAGAAAATGAAAACAAACTCGGGTTTCTTTTTCTCGATATTTTCTGTTTGATGCGACCCTAAGCCACTCCTTCCGTTGCTATAGCTCTACTTCTGTTTCCGTTGCCGGTCGCCGTGAAGTTCAGTCACGTAATCGCTGCATTGGTTCCCGCGTGTTTTCCGTGACAAGGGCTTCGTATCGTTAGAAGGGCTTTATCCCTAATCCTTTTATCCAAAGACCTTAAGCACTTCGTCACAGGATTCACATCACATGCATCACTTGCCTTCAACGTCACTTCCGCATCCTTTCCTCTGATTACTCATTATAACTTCATACTCCCCACCCGGATGGCTTTAACAAAGGGTATTGATCGGCGCGAATAAGCCTCCTGACGAAGCATAAAACACCAATCACTTCCAGAATCTTCAATCGTTTGGATTGAATAAAATATATTTGAAAAAATCTGGAATGTGCCCCACTCAACATTCCAATTAATATTCAAAATAAAAACTCGTGTCATTCAACTCCCAACATAACACTAAAACTACGAAAAAAAAACACTTCAAAAAATAAATCATAATATATTGTAATTTTTTGCCAGATTGACATATTTAAAAGGTCAGTGTTTCAAAATATTTATCATCACATTACATAGTACACTCCTAAACATCATAAATATATATTGCATGAATTATCTTCCAGATTAAGCTCTTTGCAATAGTATTATAGGCAGATTTTAAATAGTGCCTCCAAGTAGGGGAACAAAATTTTTGACATACATACACATATACGATATTGGACACCATCGCCAGAGTTTGAAAATAGACTCTTCTGGAGCCAATTCGCAAAAATCAGAAGAGATCTCAAAATTATATTTTTGATCAATTACTACACTTTCCTTACATACTCTGTGTAATTGGGGAGAAAAAAATTATGGTAAAGAAATCAGTTACAAACTGCGCATGACAACGTGGAGGACAATAAACTAATTTTCTCTCTGGAATAAAAATATAATAGATACCTGTTATTACACATCTATAGTATATCAAAGACTTTATTTTTACTGTAGCACGAACATTTAGTTAAAATATGTTCAGATATCGATACTTTAAATTATTTCGAAGAATACTTCTGGTGAACCATGAATTACAATAATTCATTACAATAATTCAAAATTCATTGTTATGATACTAATAATATTGATTATTAAATTTGTTGAAATTTAATTATTTACATATGAAGACGACGGAAAACTTTGTTTTATATTATTTGCGAAGCGGTTTTCTTCGTTTGTTGATTTAGTTATTTGGGACAAGACGATATTTATTAACTGCAAATGGGCAGATCTTACACGGTGGCAGAATATAAGGAAATACAACGCAAGAAAAATTCAAAAATACATATCACAGAGAACTCAAATAAAAAATTGTTAAATAAATCATTAAATTATATGATTAAACTAATATTGAAGGATTAAATATAAAAACATTTTACTCTGAAACATCTAAAAAATTGATAAAAACATTGATTATTTTATTGCGCTGATGACCCAAACACTCCATTTACCCTTTTCGTGCTCTTTACTTCACATTTCTTTTCCCACCTTTTTTCTTAATCACTTATTTCCTTCGTATCACTTCTTCACTACCCACTGTCACCCCACTAGCTTCCCATTTGATACTTCTATAATCATTTTTGTTTTCCACGAATAACTTCAGGCAGTCGAAAAATGAACCGCGTCATATTCTACAACAAATATATGTTTGTAGTACTTTCAGTTGGGATTAATCGGATCTCCATTAAAACTACAGGGGACTACTCGTTCAGCAGAACAGAAATCGACTTATGAAGTAGTTCCTTGTTTTAGGAAATTATGTCATCGAAAATTTTGACCAGTGACAAGGGAGACGCGGTACTTTTTTGTACGTGAATCTTCTGCTGACTAACGATTTCATGCGCGCCAACAATGTTCATCGTTTAATGAATCAAAGAGCGATGAATGAATGGGTTTCTTTTACTTAAAAACAGATTGATCTACTAATCTGCTTTCAAAGCAATGACTTACAACGATACATGATAGTTTTGGTTGCGGTTAAAGTAACTAATTTTTAAAGAAACTAAAACTCTGGCTTTTGAGTACGACTAATAAAATTTCGGTTTATACCAGAACACATTTGTAAATAATTAGAACAAGAATACTTGCAATCTTATGGGAAGCCTTACGTCGGTTTAAAATATCTAAGTAAATTGTTATAAAAAATATCTAAGTCTATTGTTAAACAAAAATACAAAAAATTACATCAATATTAAAAGAAAATTTGGTTCTGAGAATTTATATATTTTCCCTACTGTTGGTACTAAAATATTGGCCTTTCAATAGGTATGGTATTTTTTAATGTTATATTTTCTGGCGTTATTCGTGGTTCTTATATAATATTCTAAATTCATATTTCCCCACATACGTGGTACAAAAATGTTTTTTTGTTTATTTCAAAAATGAAATACCAGAAAGGATACCGACAAATTTACACCCAGTTTTCAGTATTTTATGCAAAGCTCTACGTAATTACAAACTATTTTATGATCANTTTTCAGTATTTTATGCAAAGCTCTACGTAATTACAAACTATTTTATGATCACGGCTCTTATATAATTATGCATCTACATGCATTGTACGTTCAGTGCTTTGTCCGCTTCACGTAATGCAATTGAACTCTGGCGGACCCATTAGTAAGCTTCTTAGACAATAGTCATGTGAGTGAAGGTTTACATGTACTGATTAGCTGCCAACTTTATTGGGTTTCTTTTCTCTTGTAATTCATCAATATTAACCATACTTTGCGTTTTAATGGCAATAACACTTAAAAAATGTCCTTCGAAATGTTGAAATAATTTTATCTATTGCTTTGTCCAGTTTCCATGCAACAAACATCCCACTTTATTCACTATTATTAGAATAGAAGAATGGATAGTAATTGAAAGTTCAAGTGATTACCCTTTTTCAGACTCCAGTTTATTGCAATGGAATTCATTTTTGTGGATGAAGCGGGTCTTAATGGATCCGGGACGCCATTAAGACTCACAACCGCAATAAATTGGGCACTAGTTCGAATTTAAAATGAATTCGTGAAAATGTAAGTGTTAAGTGAAATTATATGTTCGAAGGAAATTTAATATCGAAGCGATAGGGTTCTTAGAAAGAGGCTTCGCGCAACTAAATTTTAACATGTGGAGTATAGTCTTGAACATTTCATAAAGGTTTATTTCTCATCACTTGTCATCGATTGAATATTTCTACGCAGTATGCTTCAATGTATGTTACTTAATAATTACAGCTGAGTACCCTCTGTTTTACCTTGTGTTATGTTTGAGAATTGTAAAGTTTCAACAAAATTCAACCAGTAAACCATGTTTTGTTGTTGACGTTTGTGGTGTTCAGTGGTCGGTAGAATTTACAGTTGATTATGCTTGTTTTGTTTTACTGACTCCAATTTTTATATAGTTAAGTTTTCAGAAGGATAAACTTAATATTTTACTGATACCGAACCCAAGGAACAACGCCTGACAAAACAATTGATTAATTTTAACTTTGACCTACGTTACTTAAATTGAATAAACAAATAAAAGATTAAATTATGTTAAGAATAAATAGCAGTTGGTTTATTGACACAACAATTGCAAATGACGTTTTCGTCAGTTGAGGATGAATAAAGAAAACATATTAAACGTACAAAATAATACATACATAATTAGGACATGTTATAAATTGAATAGTTGACATAATAGTATTAAAATCACTTAATTGATACAAGAAATAAGAATGAAATTGAGAAATAGTTAGCAGGAATCAATATCAATACGATAGCAATCGGTAAAAAGGAATTGATTGTGACTAATTGATTACGTTTGCTCACACATAGATAAATGTCGATTGATAGAGAAAAATAATAATTAGCGAGAATTTATAAGTGTCGATAGACAAATAAATTAACTGTTGTATTGCAAGATAGATTAATCTGCAGTTTCTTACAGTTTCACGACTTTAAGTCGTCGTACTCACAGTTCTTGTTGTTATCAGCAGTTATAACTAAATTTGTCGCTTCATGTTGTGTCGCGCCCTGAATTTACACTCATCAGTTGCAAGTTAATGAAAATACTGCACCGTTCGAGGTGGGTTTGACCCATTTTATGCTGCCGCTAGCACGAGCACGTCCGTACCCTGTCGCGGATCTAGCAAGAATGTCTGTCTTCTTCTTCGCGTTCGACAGTCACTTGTTTAGTTTCCTCGTTCTTGATTGGTTACTTCATTTATTTTATATTAGTTATTTATTCATTTGTTCAACACTCATTGTAGTCGAAAACCGTCAATTATTCATGGAATGTTCTAGTCGACTAATGTTTTATTATAATGTCAATTTAATATTTATAATGTTAACTAATACGTATCTTATTGCCCATTGCACATCGGGGGTGTTGTCTGGTATGTAGCTGCCCGCTGTTTTGCTCTACGGTTACAAAACAAAAACAATAATAATACAAATAAGGAAAAAATGAACAGCCAAATCTGGATTACTTCTCTTGCTTGAGACTGATACAGACATAATCGAATTATTTTGGCGTACCTTTGACCACACTACTCAGCAGTCTCTCCACTGACAGGTCATCCTCACTGACTGTACGACGAATCCAGAATCAGATACGCGTCGCTTATCAATGTTACAAATGTAACATTGAAATTGTTAATTTATCCTTAACCTTGGAGAGATTCTACACCTATGACCCCCGCGTCACCTAGTGACCCACTGGTAAAGTAAGGAATTCTTAATTACACGTTGACAATCGATAGGTTTTGTTGCCAACGAAATAAAGTGTGCTCGTATTGAAAAGTGTTGCACAATGTGATGAAATTGTATTACAAGAAGTACAAGATTTCGTCATTCTGCCGTTATTTATTGATGCAAAAGAACGTTTCGGCCACATGGCGGCTATCTTAAGTGCTACAAATTTTTTTTCTTCAAAATATAAATTACATAATAAATATAAATTGAAACATTCTAAAAACAATCTACCCCTTCTTCTTTGAAAAGTTAATAATTTTCAACGTAATATGAAATAATAACAGGAAATGAGAAAGCTGGCATGCCTGGGTCCTTTGGCAAGCGGTGAATCCACAGACAATGAGGCCAGCTCTTTCAGTAAAGAAGCTGGCTTTACCACAAAAAAAAATTCTCCTTAAAAATTGTGATGCTGTTATAGAATAATTTAAATCTAAACTTAAAATGATGAAAAATGATACCTTACTGGCATCAAATGCTCATTTGACTGTTAGTTCAGTAAGTAGGTGACGAAAAGAAGCATGTCAAGAAACGTTTTTTTCCCTTTCAATATTATTTTAGTTTTTCGCCTATAACTTTAAAACAACGCATTTTTAGAACAAAATATTCTTGAACAGAAAAAAAATGTACATTAAATTTCTAACAAATTATATTCTGTACCGTTTTGTCACCAGACGAACGAAAAATGCTAAAGAGCCTGATTAAATTGACAAAAATTCTACAATGGATCTAATTGAATTATAACTTGAGAACTACAAACATTTAGAGAAAATATCTTCATACGAAAAAGAAATACATTAAACGTCCTACAAAACGCGTTATCCTGGATTTTTCTTCTTCTGACAATCTGTTTATCCTCTTCTGTGCGTCTATGTCGAAGAGTCGATACGGATTATTTACTTGCATCAAATAGGGTAATTCTGATTTTTTTGATTTGATGAACCGAAATTTTCGACCTCGACCGAAGTACCAAAAAATTAAAAAAAACAGTATAATTTCTATATTTCTCAGTTTGCATGGATTTTTGAAGCAATGAAACAAAATACGGGAAAAATAAGTTTTTTGTTCCATTGAACAATCGCGCTCCTAAGACTTATCCCTTCGTCTGACGACAAAATGACACAGAACATAATTTGTTGGAAATTTAATATTACATTATTTAGGTACAGTAACGTTTCGTTCTAAAATGTTTTATCAAGTTATAAGCGGAGATCTGAAGAAAGAGCATTTTAGAAAATCTTAGTAATTTATTTTTGTTTGAGTTTATTGTTGAAATCTGAGCCTGCGGCTTTTTTCTTTCCCCTCCTTTCTTGTTTTCCAGGTAATTTTTAAATTAAAAATTAAAATCAAGTATATCGCATTTTCTCTAGTACGATACACAAAATAATTGTTTTCCTTTGAATCATATGTTTCATGAAAACATCAAGAAAATGTTAATAGGAATTCTACGCACATTGACCTCGGAATCAGAGGCTGTGAGAACTGATATATTCGTCAAAATTTATCTACCGTGTATTTTTCACGATTACAATACTTTTCATACACTATGTTAACAGAAGCTTGAAACTCAGTAATGTCATAAATAGGTCGTGTTTGGGTTCATTTTTATTGGAATTATGTGTAGAATTAAAAAAATTTAAGATAATGGGAATAAAAATAAAAATGTTTAATTAACTCTCCAGTAAGTGACTCATGAAATCCATTAGCGACGGGTCGGCAGGAGGGTGCGCGGCGGGTGGCAAGCCATTAGAGCAGGAGGAATCTGTCGAGCTTGATGGAACCCAAAATTTTTAATCCCTCGGCCGACTTTATGACCATAAGGAAGTGTCGAGTTTAAGAACTCCTTTCAGTTGTTTCATGGCTAATTTTAGCTGGGGGAGGAAATATCTGGAATTTGATGATTCAGTGTAAAAAAGTTGGAATTAAGTGAATTGTGAATGTAAATTTTTTCTAGTTTAAGTCTTTTCCAGTAATTATTTTCTAGTTCTAAAATTTGGAAATCATTGACTGTGTGGGATGTGTGATTGTTTTCTATAAGATTGTATTATTACGCAGCGCGTACTACAACAATCAGAAACATAGAAAAAGTAGTGGCGGTAAAGCATGACCTGGCATTTGTTAATTGTAGTAGCTCTTTTATTAATTTTCCACCAATCAGCACCGTTTCGCCGCGTTTACGCGTTTATAATTATTTAAAAAAACAAAAACAAATGAAAAGTAATTAAAAAGTAAACAAAAGAACCTCGTTTTGCAACGAAGACGAGGAAGCAGAATATTGAATATAAAATAAATAAATTTATAATTATTGAAACTTGAAGTACGCTGCGGGAAGCATTGAAGAATGTGACGTATTCGAGATGGGCGTCCCCAGTAATGAAAAATATCTCCACTAAGAGAGGCGAGACATTAGAACATTATTTCCACACAACTACTTTGATAGTGATGTAGAATTAAAACTTAATTAATTAATTAATATATTATTACAGCAGTATTCACCATTTCTGAATTATGTATTTCTTTATATCAACAGTATGCTTTTACGTTCAATAAGAAAATGCCGTATCCTATCTGAATAGTTTTTTTATTTTCTTTGCTTGAGACATCTCAGATATTTGGCTTCAAATACGCGCGAGTGACGTCGCCAGCCAATAGTAATTTATGACCGCCCTGGTGATCAGAGCGTATGGCTGCGGGATGTGAACCCTACCCCCACTCTTCATAAAGCTTACCTCACGAAAGAAACAAGAGGAAAAATACTCACTCATTCTTTCAACTCGCTCACGTATACTCACGCAGTCAGTAAAATAGGAGATAAACGAACTTTCCTAGAAGAACGCGGGTTGAGAAGTTCTGGTTCTCGATCTGTAAAGAGAACACCTTGTTGAATGTTGAAGTTTCTTTCGAGTGATATGATGTAGAAGAAGCTTGATTTCATCATTCTTCGTGATTCCTGAGGGTTAGTAGTGTCGAGGCGTCACTAGCGTGAGCGATCTCCGGGGAGAACCGAGCATCCTCCGGTGCCGAGATCGGAGCTTCAACATCGAGACGAGAAAACTAGAGTCGAGGATGTTGGTAAAGAATGAGAATATCTAATTTGTGTGGTAATTATCGGTAAATGTAAGGGTTGTGTTGCCAAATAAAGTATATGTGTTTTTATAATAAATTGTTGTTTGTTGTTCCAAAAGACTGTCGATCCCTTTTTGATTTATTTAAACCTGTAAGTGTAAGAATAATCAATCGATGGGTTAGATCGTGGCATAGTATATTTTTTATTTTCTTCGTAAAAGTTACGTGACTCCTAGCAAAAAGTTTTGAGAAGAAACGAAATTGAAAAATGACCCACACGTAAAAAGTATTGTCGAGCACTTTGCAACGTCGAGAACAGAATATATTATCGAGTTCTTGTTAGAACTGATGACTGTTCAAAAGGTGTAACAGCTAAGATCTTACATGACGTGTATCCAATGGCATTTTTCGTTTTTAGCTAAACTCTAATTTCAAAATAATTGTAGTTACTGTTAGTTCACCTCCTGGTCGGTAGGTGACGCTTCTCATGTCTCAATGTGCTTTGACGAACTTGTATTATTTGTTCGTGAACTTTAATCTTAATTATGAGATTCTTGTTTTTTACCGCAAAAAAAACCCCTTTCATTATGCAGTGGCCATATTGATCGATAGTCTTGTGCCAGTATTGCGAAATAACTGGATTAACTCTCTAGGTCTTACCTTATTTCATTTTTCTTTTTTTTCGCGTGTTCCCTTCATTCCAGTGACTTCTGCAAATTCTATTTCAGAACCACTCATTCATTCCCTCTAATACGCTTATTCCGTCGCACTCTCTTTTCGTTTTCGACTCCAGTGCCACTGAGGCTCTCACGTATATTCCGCTAACAAGCTCCGAATGACTTTTTCCTTTGCAAATGCATTTCCTTTCACCCTTTCGTCCCTGTGTTCTCCGCGATGCATTCGTCAATGGGTTTTATGCACCCTTCACTTGCGTTCGCATCCCTCTACAGACTCCATCATTCCCTCTGCCCACATATTTTCGAGCCCTATTCTGCTCTGAAATCTCGTAATGACTCATTTGTAGATGTTGCTTTTGAGATCTAAAACACACGGACTGAAGATAAAATTTCAATTAAAATACAGATAAGTCATTTCGCTGACATGTTCAGTGTTTAGTTCAAATCAAATCATTTGGTTTTTTTACCTAAAACATCGTGCAAAATGCTGACAACGTTTTAGTAGTATTTTCTTTTTCAGATCTTCCCGCGATGTTCCGTTTGAATAGAACTATTATTACGTTATACATTTTATAATGAGAAGATGATGTTTTGGTTAAATTCTTCTCCGCGGTCTGGATTTTGTCAATGTTGTAAATTGTAAATCACAAGTTTCTTACTGCAAGTATTTATTCCCTTTTATGTTATACCATTATTTATTCCCTGCCATTCAACTCAGAGCATCTACATTTTTAAATTATAAAAGAAAAAAGGGGGGATTATTGTGTAAATCTAAGCAAATAAATCCATATAAGTCTTATTTTCTTCACTTCAAAAATTCATAATGCGTCATAGCCTCTACAATGACAATTTTTTATTGGTTGATCGGATTAATATTTGTATTTAAATATTGAATAATATGTAATTGGTTTAATTATGTAAATTGAACGACTTATCTCGTCCGATTTATGAATTGCAAGACATTGTAATAATTACCTACTTTTTTTTGGTATATATGAAAATACAGAAATTCTTTTGTTCCCCTCCTTTTGCCCATTTTTCGTTTCGTTCAAGTAGATCAGAATTGACGGAACTGTTTACATCCGGACAGAATAAGTAGCGTATGTCCTCTACGCAGTCATACGTAATTTTAACTTTTTTGAGAAAACATATTTTGTTTATTAAACGAGAGAATATTGTCACATTTACGAATATTCGGACGTGACACTATAATCGTATATTTAGACTTAGGGAGCTATATTACGTACTTTAAATTATCTCGATCCTATAAAGAACATTAAGAAGGAAGAAAAAAAAAATTCTAAAGTGTTTTACACACGAGGAATGTGTTAGTGTTACCGCCACTCTCGCGTAGCACGCTCGTGTTTTTTAGGGCTCAAGTGTTTGTAGGCGCATAATGGCATACTGCATACCTGGATGCTTCTCTCGCTCTCGCATCCATTACTATATAACGCCTCACAATGAATTTAGCCTCATCGGAATTTCTCTCTGTCCACGCAACAGTTTTTCTTTCACTTGGATTTACAGTCTTTGCAAGTATTCTTATAATTATTCCCGAATTTATCATTCATTCATATGAAGTTAAGGAAAGACAGTAGGCAACCATTTCCGCTATGCCGCTAATGTTAATTTTTTACTTCTTAAGGTACACTTTTAGGAGAAACTACTAAAACTAGAGCTCTGATTTTCTTCTTGTACATAGATATCATATTTAACAATAATCCCTAGTAAATTGAACTACATTAGATTTAGAGATACTGGGTTAAAATATTTGGATTTTTATAGCTGTTGTTAATTTTTATTTTGATACATAATAATTTATAAATAATTTTGTACCCAAACAATTTTTCTCAACTTGCTGGGTGATATGCATTGCTATCTTGTACACTACTGA